>LJSK01000040.1:93330-113535 GCA_001299535.1 Leptomonas seymouri
TATATATATATATATATAAGCATACTTACCTTAAGCAGACTGTGTGCGAGGAAACTACAGAGAGAGCGTAGACTCTACGGCTATCCACATGAAGAGAAGCCGTACAGCCACCGGGAGTAGCGTGACCTCGGCCTGCAGACGCTAGCGCCCCCATGGCAGCTTCTTTCGAAAGAAAGTGAAAGGCCCGAAAAGACTGAAGACGTAAAAAAGAAAAAAAAAAGCCGGCTTTGTGGGGATGGTGACTGCCGTCATGAAGGTGGCTGATAGAGCTGAACAGCGGTCGCTGCAGAAGAAGGGGAGGGGAGCCGACGAGTGCTCACGACGCTCGCTGCTGTGTGCAGGTTTGCTGAAGGGCGGCTAGCCGGCCTGATCGAGAAGCGTTATGCCCATGACGTTGCAACTTGCAATGCCGTTGCGTACTGCGTCGATATGGCCTCCCTCAAAACTCCACGTCACACAGCGGGATGCCCACCTACGAGATCGGCGGGGAAGAGCAGGAACAACGAGGGGGGGGGGCCACCGAGGTCCAGAGGCTGAAGTCCCTCCTCCTCTGCCTGTCGGAAGAGCAGTTTTCAAAGAAACAAAAAAAAACAGCACAAATGCGGTAACGCTTCGTTTGGGAATCCCCAAGAGGAGCACAACTTGAAAAGAAGCAGTGCAGTTCGGCGCGGATGGGGCACATGCAGGCCCATTGTACACTGCTATCGAAGCGTCTGCCGATGAGTTGGCTAGGGGTTCATGAAGTCTCCCTCTTAAAGAAGGGAATGAGACAATCCTTTCAAAGTCCGCGACAGCGAAAGCGTCTGACTGCGCTACGGCAATGCGCGCTGCAGAAGAGTAAGTTGCTCGAGTGTGCTTCACGCCGTCTGCCGCAGAGCTGAGGTCATCTTTTATTTTTTCAAGTCGATGGTGGCCTTGGTGGCGACAAGAAAGGTGTGGGAGTGCGACGTCGCATGCACTGCTAGAGTTGAAACTGTAGGCAGCGCCGAGTCGCATGTATTGCAGGAACACATGGAAGCTGTTGGACAGTGACAGACGGTGTCGTCAGGGTGGGCCTACGCCTCCAGTGCCTCCCATCTCTTCGTTTACCAAGGGGGAGGAGCGCCGGTGCCACCGTTGGGCTTTGGTTCGCCTCGAGACATGTACTGATCGAGGTGCGTCAACCAATTTAAGCAGCAAAAGGGCGAAGGCCTCGGTCGAAGATCCTGCTGAGGCAACAGAACGGATATCGGAGCCGGGCCACCAAAGGTCTTTAGGGGGACCCGCACTCTCAGGTGGCACGCAGTCGCCAGAAATACATCTCGCTGAGTGCGCCAGCGCGTCCACGGCTCCCTCATTCCTTTTCTTCATGCATTGATTTAAGCAACGAAAGAGGTGTGTGTGGGGCGGGGGAGGGGGGTGGAATGCTTGTTTTGATATCTGTGAGCCCACACGCAGCCACTGGGGGGGGGGAGTGAGGCATGTAATGAGGAATTCATTGAAGAGAAGAAGAGATGACGCTGGGACGACTATCGTGTATCAGAGCAACCACGCAGACACGCACGATTGGAAGTGATATGTTCAACATAAGGGGAAAGAAGTCTCTCGTGTCTGCAGCAGCGTCGGTCTCAACATCAATCCGAAGTGGGTCTATCAACGTTTTCGGCTCATGACTTTCATGACTGGGATACCATCGCCAATACAACAGTCTGTCTGAGTCATCCGCGTCGGGGTTGGAGGACCCCTCCCCCCCCTGTCACATCGCTTTGCAGATGTCCTTCTTTCTTTTTGTTGTTGTCCTTCAGCTCAAGGGATCAGAGAGAAGAAAGATTTAGCGTTATTTATTTCGGCTCTTGCTTTCCGTCTTCACGTGAGCCCTAACGAGTGAAGAAGAGAGAAGCACTTCGGGCCCGTAGCTCCCTCCCTCCCTCCCTTCCTCCCTCCCGCCACAACAGCATTGACTACTACCGCAAGGGCTCTACCCAAAGCACAAGTACAAGCACACATACATGAAATCACCTGCACTGCCATCCGGCGCCGCTAGCCTCATCCTCCCAAGGGCACCCTACATAACGTGCCCGGTGTTGTCATCACAAATAACAATAATAATAATATATATGGATATGGATACTGCCACAGTACGCGAGGCTTTATGTTAAATCGCAATGCAACACAAAAACAGGTGTGCTTCTTTCATTTAACTTGAATTAACTGGTAGGCGTTTTCCCCTATAGTTCTTCGGCAAGGCACGGCTACTGTTACAGTGGCCACCTTATGGGCGTAACAGATGCACGTCGCGCTCTGACTTCGATGCGGCAAAGGAAGGGCGGTACGAGCAACAAGGGAAAAGAGCCGAGAGAGCACAAGAGAGAGGGCTAAAGACTGAGAGGTGCGCCGCACCCGTTTTTAGCAGTCGACCGCTCTGTGCCCCCGCCCCCCCCCCACTTTTTCATAAACAAAGATTATAACTGAAATGAGCACCCACGGCCGAGGCCCAGCAGGCACACAGAGACTGTCAGCACCAAGCACCAGACCGTCTGTGCCCCGATTTCCTCTATTCTAAGTCGAAACTCTCAGAGATCAACCGGATTCTATGCCTTTACGAGCTGCGCGCGGACATTGGGACACGGCGGGTCGGGCACACGGCAGGCCAGTTCACCTCCTTGCCAGCTGCAGCAGCAAAGAAGGCCAGGAACGGTGGCGAAGGGTCCAGCGGTGTCGACACGAACTCCGGATGGTACTGCACCGCTAAGAAGAATTTCAACGACGGCAGCTCGATCGCCTCCACCCGCATGCTCGGGCCCGCGTCTGGGTCTGAGACGGCGGAGATCAGCATACCGGCACGGCGCAAATCCTCCAGGTACGTGGCGTTGGCCTCGTAGCGGTGGCGGTGGCGCTCCAGTACAACCTTGGCTCCGGAGTAGATGGTACTCATCTTGGAGTTTGGCTCCACGATGTGCACATTGCGTGCTCCCAGGTGCATGTTGGCTCCCATCCCATTGCGATCCGCATCCATGATGCGGACCATCTGGTGAGTGCTTGTGGCGTCGAACTCCTCGCTGTTCGCATCGGTCCAGCCGAGGACGTCGCGAGCGAACTCAATCAGCGCGATCTGCATGCCGAGGCAGACACCAAAGTAGGGGATGTCGTGCTTGCGGGCCAGCTCCACCGCGATCACTTTGCCGTTGACGCCACGCGCGCCAAAACCGCCGGGCACGAAGATGCCGTCGCACTTCAGCAGCTCCGCCTTTGCCTCCGCCGCGTTTGGGCCCTCCAGCTCCTCGCTCTCCAGGTAGAGCACCTCGATGTTGATGCTCAGCGCCAGCTGGCAGTGCTCAAACGTCTGCAGCACAGAGAAGTACGCATCGGAGCCGCCTGTGACGTACTTACCCACGAAAGCGATGCGCACCTTGGGGTTGGTGGGGTTCTGTAGAATCTGGATAAAGTTCTTGAATGTCTCGTAGGTCGGCACATCCAGCGGTGGTACGCTCGGCTTCAGGCGCAGTTTGTGCACGATGCGGTCAATGAGCCCCTGATCCACGAACTCCACGGGAATCTGATAGAGGCAGGACACATTAGGTGCACCGATGATGTCCTTCGACTGCACACCGCACTGGTCCGCCAGCTTGTTTTTCACATCCGGTGCGAGGGGCTCCTCACTGCGGCAGATCAAAAAGTCGGGCTGCAGGCCGAGCGAGAGAAGCGCGCGGCAGCTGTGCTGGGTCGGCTTCGTCTTCTGCGTCCCACCAAACACGGGGAGGTAGGTCGTGTGAAGGAGGCAGAAGTCCTCGGGGAGGATGGAATAGCGCAGGCGGCGTAGTGCCTCTACAAAAGCCTGCGACTCCATATCACCCACTGTACCGCCCAGCTCGATCATGCAAATCTCAGGACGCTTGCCAGACCCGCTCATGGGCCTCTCGCAGATCTTGAAAATGTGGTTCACCACCTCGTTCGTAAAGTGTGGCACGAGCTGCACCGTCTTGCCCAAGAAACCACCCTCCCGCTCCTTCGTCAGCAGCTTCTGGTATACCTTTCCCGTCGTGATGTTGTGATCGCGTGTGAGGTGCACTGACAGCCAGCGCTCGTAGTTGCCGAGATCAAGATCCGCCTCACCGCCGTCTTCCAGCACGTAGACCTCGCCGTGCTCGAAGGGGCTCATTAGACCGGCATCGATGTTGATGTACGGGTCAATCTTAATGCTGCACACACGGTAGCCCGCTGCATGCAGCATGGCTCCCGTAGCACTGGTCGTGATGCCCTTGCCGAGGGAGCTGCACACGCCGCCGCTCACCACAATGAACTTCACATGCTGCTCGCCCTGGTTCTGCGATAGCAGCATCGGGGATGGGAGGTAGTACGCACTACCCGATGCAAGCTTACGATCCGACATCTTAGTGTTGCGCTCTAGATGTGTCTCGTATTCACGTATGCCTTTTTTGGGGGAAGTTCAGCTGGCGAACTCAGGGGACACTGGAGGAAGACGATGCCAGCAATCGGAGGCAGCTGATCTTGGTTCGAGGACACCGAGTGCGTTAACACCGGGTTTGGAGTTTGTGCAGAATACGGAAATTTTAAAGTTTATCTTAACGGAAGTGAGCGGCAGGGGCCTTACGAGAGGGACGATACAAGCAGCAACAGCGGAGCAGTGGGATGCTGGTAAGTTCAGGGGAATACAGCCTCCTTCTCGTTATCTCTACTCGCACCTCACCTCACTCTGATTTATGATGCTCGCCGCCGCACGTTTGTCTTTCTTCGTTGTTGTTACGCGCCGTCTGTGTTGTCGTTGAGCGGCGAAGAATGGGTGGCAACGGGTGAAAGACAAAAAAGGAAAAAAACAAATCCTGGTCTATGTTTATATATGCGTGCGGGCGAGAGAAGCAAATTCACTCGGGCTTTACCGCCAGTTGCGTAGCTGCGTATCCTCTCGTGTATGTTGCTGTTCCCTGTCGTGGCTCTCTTCTTTGGTTCTTCTTCTTCCAAAAATAATACGGTTGATCATAACGAAAGATAAAGCAACGTAAACAAGTGGGAACGAACGACGCGACAGCGCGGAGAACAGTCGTTCGAAGAAGAATGAAAGTGGTAGCGATTTCGTTAGGAGAGACCGAGCCAATGCTTCATGCGGAGCACGACACACACGCGGCGGTGAAACATCAAGGGAGCGCGAGAGCGACTGCGTTAAGATCACTGCAGTGGAGGGATTGATGCAATAAACAGCAATGCCTGGCGCGTTGTTCGAAGTCGTAAGTCATGATGGTGGTGGGGAGATACACTGAATTTGAAAGAGGGAACACCACCTGAAGGGCGCGAATGCGGGTAGCCGTGGGAAACCCATAAAAAGCTTCCGGAGTTGGGTGCCCCACCTCGTGCGAGATTCATACTTTTTTCTTGGCAGCGAGATGTGGTGCACGCTCGCTTCCGTTACTGCCCCTCTTTCGTCGTGCTATCAGGTGGCCGGCCTACGTGTGTACGTGTGTGTGAGCTTGGTTTGGCATTCAGGATTGTTGAAACATAGCGGCAACAACGAGACTCCAAATGTGCGAAGGGGGCTTCTAACTCCGCAGCCTGCAATGCACTTTACACAGCAATCTTCCAAAACAACTCCAACACACAGTCGAGGAGGAGGGGGCCACACGTGAGAAGAGAAGAAGGCATCAGGCCGATATACACCATTTAATAAAAAGAACAAGGATAAACTTATTCCACATCAGACCGCCAGCGGCTTCTCCACTTGCGCATCAGTCATGAGAAAGCCAGTGCCTGTACACCTGCTTCAGGGCAGCGCACTCCTTCATCAACGCATCCCGTGATGGACGCGGCACTGATGTCGGTGTTGCGCTCGCCTGCTCGTGCAGCACCATCGTTTCTTCCTGTGTTGCAGATTCCACGGCGTGTGATTCTGTGGTCGAAGAAGACGAAGGCTTGCTTAGTTCGTAGGTTTCCAATGCCTGTCGCTGCCGCCCAGAGAGGTCGTTTACACGAGGAATCATCACGAGTGCGTGGAAGAACAACTGAGTCAACGTCCGCGATGCGTCCCCTGACGACGCTACCGGCTGCTTTACGCCGTACATGTGAAACGGCAGCACTTGGCCGTTACGTACACACGGAGGCACATGCAGCACACCGCGGCCGGTCAGCGTGGGCACCTCGACGCGGCCGCCGAGCAACGCCACGGACAGCGGCAGTGGGAGCATTGCATGCAGCTCTCCATGCCTCTCCTTGTGGCGGTAGAAGTGCCGGTGCTCGCTCACCAGAATCGTCACCAGAAGATCCCCTGCGTGGCCACCGCGGACACCGTCGTGACCGTAATGACGCACACGAAAGAGTGAGTTGGACAGCGTGCCGGGCGGCACATTCACGGTTGCAGAAGTCGGTGTGCTAAGTCTAACTCCTCTGCCCTCGCATGACCTGCACGGCGGTGGCGGCACCGTCCCTTCTCCGCCGCAGTAGAGGCAGCGACGCTCGATGTGATACGTGGCACTGGGCATGTGAGTGGACCCACGCCCAAAGCACTGCGGACACTTCCGAAGCTTAGACAGCCGCTGTCTCCCCGAGCCACGACACGTAGCACATCTAGTGTGTTTGCGCAACTTGACTTCGACGTCACCACCACAGAGGCTCTGCTCCAGCGTGACGCGGAGTAGGTGCGTGATGTCCGCACCGTTGATAGGACCCACTGCCTCTGCAGCTTTAAAAGCGCGTGCGGACGATGAGGTTGCGCCACTGGCGCTGTCGCCTACGCCGGTGGCGTTGCGGAAAGCCTCCCGCAAGGTCTCCGCGGTGGGCGCTTCTCTACAGCTACTCTCATACTGGGCGTTGCTGGTACAGGATGAGGAGGATGCTCCACCCCCTAATCCGCACTCGCCCTCTAGCGAGCTGCCTCCCGCGCTGCTGCCGACGCAGCTACCCCGATCAATAGCGTGATTAATGTAGGTGAACTGCTGATGCTCAGGGTTGAAGTTCGCGGCGACCTGGCCGCCATTGCACAGCACGTGCAGACGAGCGTCATTGGACGCGTAGTGGTGACTACTGTAGTTGGCGCGGAAGGTGTCGTCGTGCAGTAGCGTGTAGGCTGTCTTCAGCTCCTCCAGTCGCTTCTTGTCTTCTGGGTTGTTGATGGGGTCAGCCAGCTTCTCCACCTGGCGGAGAAGACCCTGTTGCAGCTCAGGGACGCTTCGACGGACGCGGTGGGCCTCGCTATCTTTTGCGAAGCCCAGCTTGTCATACAGCGACTCCTGTGGTCTATCGTGGCCGCGTTGGATGACCTGAAAGCTACGGCGTGCTTGCCACAGCGGCCAACAGCGGAGTTGTCCCTCGCGAGACGCACTGCGCATTGCCAGCCCTTCCCTGAAAATTCAAGCGGGAATATGAAGTTCGTTCACGTTGCACAAGAAGACGCCCTTCGCAGGGATTTGTTCACGCATCCGGACTTACGAAAGAAAGAAATGAAATCAAGAGAGAGCACTGCAAATCGTAAATAGATGTGCTGCCTCGGCCGGCTTGCAGTGGACACTGAAAGATTCCGATGCAGGAACACACAGCCGTCCACAGAGCCCACACAGATGCACGGAGGGGCACACGCAAGGCAGAGAAGATACGGAAAATGGAAAAGGAGGCTTCGGGATGTGTGCAAGCGAGTGCTGCCACTGCATCAAGGTGGAATACGTCCCATAGGCGCACGCTGGCTGGCTCTCGGCAACAACAACGACAGCAGCAAAGAAAACGATGGCGACTGAAGGACGCGCACGCAAAAATTGCTTGCGTGGTTGGCAAAAGTAACAAGAAGTTACAGAGGAGACTCCCAACGTGAGCGCGCTCCTGATTACGTGGATGTCTCCTTAATGGGAGCTCCGATACGGGCCACAGTGAGCATCGCTGCGCAACCTTGCAGCTTGCTGCACTGACAGCGCCAAGTTTCAATTGTTAAGCACTTTTGCGAGGTCGCAATTTACTTAAGCACCGCAGGATTGGCCACGCGTGCAGCCCCCTGCTGTCCAGGCATAGAGCTCCGACGAAGGCGAGAGGCTCACATAGCACCACCGCGGAGTGTCCCCGCCTGCAGCGTGAAGGAGAGCAAAGCGTGTGATTGAACTCTAGCGTCCATCACGGGTATCCGCCGCATGGTAGAAGCGACAACAACGAGGGCACAATACTTCTCACGGCATTCTTATTATTTTCGTTTTCCATGAGCGACAGCGAGACGCGGCGCTTAGCAGCTTTGTCTACTCGAGATCAAATTCGTCCTCGTCCAGATCGCTCAGCGCGTCGAAGTCCACATCCTCGCCGTCCTCCCCCTCCTTCTCCCCTACAAACAGCGCCCAGTCCGCCGACTTGAGACTGTTGTCCCACAGCTGCCGCCCCGTCAGCTTCGACGCGGACGTCTTCGCCTCCCGCTTCTCCCGTTCCGCACGCAGCTTGGCCTTCTCGGCCCTGTACAACGCACTCCATTCTTCAAAGAGTTCCCGTGTCACAGCGACGCCAATACGAATCGTCGGGTCATCATCGGCTGGCCCTGCGCGCTTCACTGCCTCCGCCGCCATCATCTCGCCACGCCGCAGCAGGTCCACCTTCTCCTCTTCCTCCACAACGTGCGAAAGGAACTCTTGAATTTGCTGCAGAACTAAAATAACGCTGTGCATGCCGATGCTCTCCTCGCAGGTCACTGCGACTTGCTTCATGATGTTGCCCACTTGAATACGACGGGCCTTAGCAATGCATTCGATGCTCACTGCGCACGGGGCGGTTTCCGGGTAGTCTTCGGTGGGGTAGGTGATAGTGACTTTGAGCTGTGGCGGCTCATCCTCTGTGGCAGCGAGGGACACGCAGTAGGACGGCGGGTCCTGGGAGAGGAGGGTGTAGGTGTCGTACATGCCCTGCACCATCTCCATCTCCATCTCCTGCATCTCTGTAGCCTGAGGCATGACTATGATACTGTTGTGCTGGCACTTATGAAGTCAATCTGTTTACAAGAGGCGCTGTATAGGAAGGGGGGTCGACTTTGACGTCAGAAAGAGAAGAGCGGGCTGCTGTCAGTGAGTGCTGTCCGTCGTCAAGCAACAGAGCCGTGATTAAAGGGACTGGGAAAAGCAATCCGACCCGCATACGTGTATGCACGTAATGTTGATACACACAAACGCGGCGTCAACGCAACCTACTTGTGATGAGCGATTGTTGAAGTATGAGGTGGTGAAGAGGAGTAAGGTGCTGGTGGTGGCCAGTACAGTGGAGCGATGATCAATGCTTTGACGGCCACACTTGGGTCGCCGTGCGGATGAAATCCCAAGCACACGCTCGTACATACAAGGAGCTCGCCGTAAGCTTCTCACATTGGATTTTGGGGTCTCCCCATCCCAACGGCGGCTGAACGTGAGCTCTCCGCCCGGAAACCATTAAAAGGCGCATCACGGCCAATGGCGCGGCACCTCAGCACCATGCAGGGGAAGAAATAAATAAAATAGTAGATATACTTTACACTTTCCCCAAGGTTCGTCTCTCTTCTGTCACCGCTATCCCGCGGCATCGAAGGCCTCCACAGCATCGGCACACAGAGACACAAATCAAGATAGCATAGACCCCGCTTATTTCATACGAGCACGCCCCGTCAGCCATGCCTCATCCCACTTACTACGCTCATCCAGATAATGCTCGAAGCTCCCTTTGGCAGAGGTCAGTTCATACTTCAGCTTTGGATTGCCTGCTGGCACCCAGAGCATCATGTTCGCTTCCTCGTTGCGCGCGTAGACCTTCAGCCCACCTTTTATACTCGTCTCCTCTGTGTGCGCGTCCATGACGGTGCCGATGAGCCGCACCGGGCGTGGGTTGTAATCAAAGTTGCAGGTGATCGGCGACCCGATAATTTGCTCCTTGGTGTACTTCCAGGGCTTCATGGCTCCCTTCTTGATGGCCTCCATGGCCATGGCACGCTGAATACGGGCGATTGGAAGACGGGAGAAGAAGGCGTTGGCCCGCGCCACGAAAAAGTGGCGGTTTGTGCGTTCGCGAGTGTAGCCCATTTTCCACCGTTTTGAGTTTTAAAAATATACTTTTGGACTCACCCCTTCGCGGCGAACCCTCCGGTGAGGCAAGGGCGTTTGTGCTACGTGCAACAACAAGGAAGAGCGTTGGTGGAGAGAGTCGGTGGGGAGACACGAGAGAGGGGTGCCTCATTCGGCGGAGAGGCGCAGCACGTGGCAGGAAAGCCGGATCTGTGAGCATCAACAGCACCGGTGCGGAGGACCGGGGTAAACAGAAAGTATCCTTTTTTACGAGGCACTGAAAGCGTGTAGGCACGCCGAAGTCGGGGTACTCGTCATGACAAGTATCGCTTCTGGTAACCCATTTTTGTTATCTCTTTGAAAGTGTGCCGAGCAATCTAATTTCAAAGTCCTTCTAAGGCATGGTCACACTTCTTCTAGGAGCTGGCAAAGCCTCTCTTGTGCAAGAAGTGCATGGCAACCGTCCTGCACTCCAGATGAAGGACGCTGAACGCCCTTAGGCCACCACCGTGTAGGCACCGGAGACGCGTGTGTTGTCACGGAACGTGCCTTTCCACACATCCCCGTTCGCGTAGGACAGCGTGCCCTCCCCTGACATGGACCCCGCCACCCAGCCGCCTTCATACACATAGCCCCGCGCTTTACACGAATAAGTGCCCGTGCCGTCAAACAAACCCTTCGCAAACTGCCCTTTATAAAGATCGCCATTAGCAAAGATCAGGAGTCCTTCGCCGTGCGGGAGGCCATGTTGAAAGGCACCGGTGTAGGACTGGCCATCCGCATCAAAGCGATAGTAGCCCATGCCGTGCAGTTGAAAGTGGCGTACGTGGCCCACGTAGGTGTCGCCATTGTGAAACCGAAGGCGGCACTCGCCAGACCCCGCGGCGTTGCCACTACGCGAAAGGGGCGAGGACAGTCTCCCTTTCGGGCAAACGGAGGAAGAAGATCGGGCATCGCTGTGTTGGGTTGAAACTGGCGCCGTGAGCTGACGTTTGCGTCCCTCGCCTGCAGCCCTTCCCGCTGAAGTGCTTTTAGACGCGCCAAGCCATTCAATATAATCGCCTTCACCCAGTTGAAGAACATAGGGGGCACCCACACGACCGTCTTTTAGAGACCCAACAAATAGAGCTTTGTTGTCGAGCTCCACGACGGCATTGCCGGTTAGCGCGAGGTGATGCGTCAACGCATCGTTGGGTGTTGTGGTTGAGTCTGCAGTGCCTTCTGCCTGCGTAGTACGTGAGGAAGCAGAGGGCACTACCGATGAAACTGTTGAGAAGACTGCGTTCGCCTTTGCATGCTTCGTTTGTACCACTGCGGATCCCGCCAGCTGATCCCTCTGCCAGTGACCCTGAACCGCAGAGTGGGGGAGCGAGAGCACCCCAGCCCCCTCCCGCACGTCATTGCGCCATTCACCAGTAAAGAAGTGCTGCCTACTTGCGTCGTAGTATTGCGTGCCCGCGCCATCGCGCTTCGCCGCCAGCAAAGCTGGCACGCCAGGGGATAGTGCTGAACATAGCAGACCACCGCCATCGAGCTCACCGCCGCGCTGCCTTGATTTCGAGTTTAATGACGCTTGCTGCTTCGACATAAAGGTACGCGCGGGCTGGTAGGTCACGACTTCACCGTCGTAGACAAACGGCGCGCCGTAGCAGATCCGCTCGCGTGTGCGGGCTGGTACGGGCCCTTCGGGGGTGCCGCCTGCCGACGCTTTCGCTCCGCCTCCCTGGGAACCTGCGCCACCGGGTGTATTGCACCCCACGATGCGAGATGGCGACGCGTGGGCCGGCGCGCGTTGACTTCCCTGCCCGATGTGCTGCTCACGAGACGTTGCACTGTGAACTGCCGCGGTTTCAGCAGATATCTTCACTGGGGGTGTCTTCTTTCGCAGTGCTGACGTAACCTCCTCTGGCCGGGGTGCGGAGGCAGCGAGCTGCTCTGCAATACGCGCGGCATAACTGAATGAATCAGCCACTGCCGCCACGGCCTCCTCTTCCACGCGCTTGTGTTTCGCGACGTATTGATTTACACCGCTCACGCGAGCTTCCGCAGCTGCGGATTCCGCCAGCACCTCCAGCCGACGGCGCCTTTCCTCATTCAGACGCTGCTGGGTTTCAACAAGTTTCTTCTCCGTTACAGATCGCACTTCAATCATGCGCGCGCGCTCGGCGGCTTCCTGCAGCTCCACAGCAAGAGCGCGCCGGCGACACTCCAGCGCAGCCCGCTCCTGCTCTATCGCGTTGATCTTCTCTCTGTGCAGCAATGCCGCCGCTTTCGCCAACTCTGCTTCTTGCATGCGGCGCTGCCTTGTAGCAGCGTCAACATGCCCCACAGGAAAGCTTGGTGAGTTGGCGGCGTCAGTGGGGGAAGGCACAGAACTCGTGCGAGCAGCGGACCTTAACGGCCGAACTCGTTCATTAGAATTTGCATATTGGTCCTTGCTGGAGGAAGAGAGAGGCGTGGCCTTGTCGTGTGATGTAGCAAGCGATGCGGACAGTACTAGTTGCGGTGCGTCAGCTGCCGAAGCAGCGAGCTTTGGTGGGGTTACAGGCACAGAGTGTGGAGATGGGCTGGCGGTTGCTGCTGTTTCTACGGTTGTTGTTGAGGGGGCAGTCATTGATAGTGCAACTGTGAGCAGCGGATCCACGGCGCCTGCCTTTGGCGAAGGCACCATTCCTTGCTGATGCTGCTGCGCGTCCTCTTGTGGAGCAGCAGCCGTGTTAGGGGCCACCACAACGGGAGTAGAGGCGGGATCTGCCCCGCTTTCTCGAGGCTCGGAGGGCGACTGGTGTCGCTTTGCACGCCACGCCGCCAGTCGTTGCCGCAAAGATGTCGACGGCGCACTGTGATTAGCATCAGAACCCACGGCGACCGACTCATCCGCGCGAATAGAAATAGTAATGGGGTTTGCTTGCTGCGCTCGGAGTACCGCGGCTTGGACGCGATCTCGTGAGACGCTGCCACTCGGAGAAGCGGCAGATGGGGCTGGCTCTTGAGCCTCGGCACCAAGTCCTGCCGACGCTGGCTCAGCGAAAGGCACTACGGCAGGCGTGGCGGGCTTCGTGTGTGTAGGAGTGGCGGAATGGTTACCTGCGGAATCCGCACCGGCTTCGCCCGTTTCCCCTTGCTCCGCTGGACGCTCAGAACCGGCGCTGCGGTTCCTCGCCTCTGACTTGCCTTCTGGCGCTGCCGTTGTCACTCTATTCTTTTCGCTTGTTCGCCGGCGCTCACTCGGGGCGTAGGGTGGAGTTTCTCGTATCGCTTGCATCACCTCCCCCTCTCCCAGCTCCTCGGTGCGGCCATCTGGATGCACAACAGGGAGCACCCACACTGACCTTTGTTGGGGTGCGTTGTAGAAGAAAACGGTGTTGTTATGATCAGGTGATACGGTGTAGCGCCACACGTGCGGGCTCTGATGCGGGTCAGGGAGGTCTGGCGTCGTGAGAAAGCTGGGTGCGTAATAGTCCTTGTGCTTGCGCTGGAAGTGTACGTAGGTGGTGGGGCCTACGAGGATCTTGGCGGGCACCCCTGACATGTGCACGCCGTTGACGGTTTCCTTGCAAATCTGTGAGGGTCTTCTCACCAAAAGAAGGAGCAGGTGATGAGCTGGCCTCTGGCCAATTCAAAGTTAACCAGGCATGAAGGGAGGAACCCGCTGAGGCGCTCCATGAGCGAACTCAATGAGGTGCAGAGACAGAGGATGGGGTGGGGGACAACAACAAGGAAGAGATACGTCTAGCAGCTGCGGTGCTTCACAAGGTAAACAGCCAACAACTGAAGGCGGGAGTCCGTGCCGGCCTCGCTTTTTATTTTTGCGTGAAGAGCAGGCGCAGCACTCTTAGAGTACATTGGGTAGACGACCCGAAAGGTGGAGGTGGGATGTGCACAAAATGCAAAGTCCTTCTCTCATTGACTTTATGTTTTCGTTTGTCTCTGCGTCGAGCCCTGGAAGTAAGCCCCGTGGCGTGAAGCCGGGGAAAGCACGACGTGCTTTGATCAGCACTGTTGTGCAGGCTTCGTGGTGGCTTCACCTGGATGCTTCTCGTCCAACTCCAACGAGCGCCAGTTCCGCCGGTCCGCACTAGCGAAGGCAATGTCCACGCAGCGCTTGCTCATTTGCATTTGCGGTCAGATCTCTTTGTCTTTCTTTAAGGAAAATCGAAGCTGTGAGGGAAACGCCTCAAAAACTCAAGCCATCATCCCCGCCAACGCACCGGGGCTCCAACAACAACAACAACAGCCATGCCGAGCGCCATCCCGCCCGACCCGCTATCACGGGGACTGGCAAGAAGCGCCTTCGCATTGTAAGAAGGTTGATATGGCACGGCTGCTGCCACACCTGCAAGCACGCAGTGCAACTTCGCCTTACATCGGCCCGTGACGCTTCGACGACCAGCGGGCAACCTGCGAGCCCAGCAGCTTACGGTATGTACTCGGGAAGTCCGGCGCGCCAGATTTGAGATCCAGCTTGAGGAACATACCGGAGAACTTTCGCACAAAGCGCTCTCGCTCCTGCGCGCGCGCCGCCTCCGGCTGCTCCATCTTAAACTTCGCTAGGCGCTCGTAGTAGAGCGCCTGATCCGACAGCTGTTTCTTTTCATTGTCCTGCAGCGGACGCGTGTAGGAAAGTCCAAGGTCGCGCGCCACCTCTGAGCGGGAGCGGCCAGTCTCCACGCACCCATTCAAACCTCGAGGGTCAAGTACATCCGCGAGCTGCGTGCTGATGGCAAGTCCTGAATTCCAGTCGTAGCGCCAGTACGACCCCTGGCGGTAGGTCACCAGGTTCGGCGGCTGTAGCACGTCCTGCACGTCGTGATCGCGGATGATCTCCCAGTACTTCTTAAAATCCACCTTGCGAAGGCGGCGAAGCGCGTGATTCAGCTTGCGCTCCGTGTTGGCGAGAATCGTCTTAACGATGTTATTGTGGGGGTTTGTGAGGAGGTGGTTGCGCAGCACACGCACCTTCAGCGCCCGTTTCACCGCCAGCACAGCCGGGCTCGTGGTGTCGAAGTCATGCTCAGCGTAGCGCTCCATGTACATCGCCTCCTGCGCAAACTGCTTTTCTTGGATGCTCATCATACTCTTGCCCAGCGCCTTCTTTATGTCGTCATTGTAGCCGTCTAACATTTCCGCAGGAACGCTGAAGCGAGTCTCGTAGGCGTGGCGGCGCGTGGGGTACTTCTTATACCAAAACGGGAATCCCTTCGGCTGTCCGTCTAACTGCTTCAGAGCCGTCGCGAGCAGCGGGTGCTGCTGTTCGAACTTCATCGTGCGTGTCTCCGGAATATTGACGCCGTACAGCATCTGTTCCTGCTTCTTCTTATGAATAGGGCTGAGATCCGCGAAGATGGCACCGTGAATGTTTTTAAGGGCGCGCCGCGAGGGCATGTACGGCGTCGGCGGTTCTGGGTTCTTGCGCCACGGGTACCACAGCCAAATCGCCGGGTGCTCCATCTTATCGATCGCCTCTTTCAGTGTGCTGTGCGAGCGGCGATGCACGCGGCCGCGTCCCTTGACGATTTCGCCATCGATGGTTTCTGTCTTCACTTTCTCGGCTTTGTTCATGTTCGAGACCTTCGTGAAGTTCGTCATCAGCTGCGGCTGCTTGTTCTTGCGGTTGTACACCCGCAGGAGGAGGGAGCTGCGCGACAACATCTTTCGTAGAGCCGCTGGAATGCCGTGGGATACGAAAATAGAAATAATAAAAAAGAATAACGGGAAGAAGAAAAGCGAAGCCGTGGCAGGGCTCTGATGTGTGCCTGCTTGCGAAGTGGCCTCTGAGGCTCTGGAGGGCAACAGCGAATACACACAGACACAGACACGAGGCCAGGGATTTGAAAAGGCAAAAGAGGGCAAATAGCACGTAGCGGCTGTGCTACCAGAAAAATGAAAAAAAAAATGTTAAAAGGCTGGGCTTATCCTGGACACCACAGCAGCGGCAGCAGCAGCAAACTACTTGCCCAAGCACACTAACACCACAGGTGCATGGCAGCAGCGAGATGGCAGAGGATGCGAAAAGGAAGAGAAGACATTAGAGTGATACCAGCTCTGGTGCACATGGGGGGTTCATTGCCATCCATAAATTTTCCGGGCCTTCCCCCCCCCCCTCCACATATGTGCACGTACACGCAAACAGTCTTACTTCCACAACACAAACAAAACAAGCAAACGGGGGGGGGGGGGGGGGGCGCATGTAGTCGATAGAATTTACTCATGTCGATCGTTCCTCTAGGGAGATGATGAGCTGAAGACGCGCAGGCAGCAGTGCCGAGAACGGTGGAATTTCGCAGCTCTCTTCTTTCGTTGATGTTTGCCTCCATTATGGCACCACAAAAGATGCGGCAGTTTGATACGGCACGCACAGTAAGTGTCACACAACAGGCCCCCTCATTTTTGCTTGTTTGGCTTGGCTTGTCTTGCAAAACACAGACGACCAAGCATCAACTGCTTCGGTGCACGGTACACCGCTCTACATATTCGAGTGCGATAGAGCGCTCAGCCGATGGCGGGCACGCTTCCTACTGCGCAGCTCCGTCGAGCTGATGTCCACGCGAAACTCCACATCGGGAATGCCCATGAAGAGATGCTGAATAGCGGGAGGGACCGACAGCATAGACAAGTCTTTCCAGCTCTCTGGGTTGTCGCCGACCTTTCGGCCGCCCACCACAAAGTAGCACCCACGGTCACCGATATCTCGCTGTAGGGCTTCAATCATGGCTGCCTCCGCCTCGTGTGGATCTGTACTCGTACTGTAGTATTGAGGGTCCAAAACACGCACCGCCGTGTCGATGCCAATCAGAAACCCGTGGCCTGGAAACAGCTTTGCCTTGTTGATAAAAAGCTTAGCGTTTGTCACGGCAATGCGCTCGCCCCGCTCGAGGAATTGCGCAACACGGCGCTGCAGGTCGTCGCAGGCAATGGCACCCTTGTCCACCACCTTCACGGCGATCTCGTAGGTGACTTGAACAAAAATGTGCGGGTCATGTCGGAACTTGGGCTGCTGCCGAAGCACGCGCACCGCGGCCTGGGCGAGCTCGGTGTGACCGTAATGCAGAGGGTTGAAGGAGCCGGGGTACAGCAGGCGGAGCGGCCGCAGCACCGTCGGGGATGAATGTGCGGAGGCGTCGACATCCGCTGGCTTGCTTACCTCTGGACCGTCCCACTCTGCCGCATACGGAAGAAGACCTGCGCGCCGCAGCTCTCCACGCTGGTTCCACAGCATGCACACATCCTCAGGCATGCCAGGAGCTGGGTGGTAGGACAGCAAGGCTTGGATCGCCTCAGCAACCTCATGCGCAGTATCCAGAAACACGCGATAGGGACCGCTGCATGAAGGAGTGGCGCACAGCCGTGTCGAGCTTTCCACTGCTGAACTCAGTGAAGTCGACGCCGTGGTAGTGGGGGCAGGGGGCAAGGGTAACAGCGTGTGCAAGAGGGAGATTGGGCACACATGGGAGGAGATACGATGGGCAAGCTGCGTGTTTGCCACCGGTGCGCAGCGCGCGACCGTCTCGGAAATGGCATGCAGCACTACCAACTCGACTTGTCTGTCCTGCCCCGCACGGTCCAGGCTGTCGGGCATGTGCATGTGGTAGTCAAAGACGTTGCCCACCTCTGCCACGGTGTCCGGCTCCAGGATGAGAGGGTTGAGCGTATGAGGATTCACCGTGCCACCCCACACTGACACGAAGACCTGATCACTGCTGCGGCGCGCACGGCCGGTCTTCACCGCTGAGGTGGCGCCGATCCCAAACAAATATCGCCCGTCCAGCATCTTCTCGCCCTCCGGGGTCTTCTCACGGGCTTCGGCGATGGCCACTGTGCGGCTTACGTGAAAGGCGTGCTGCGCCAGGCGGCGGGCAGTCTCCGCGCTCACAACATTTTTAGGCAGCCCGTCCAACGCAATGCGCGTGGCCGCGCGGTGGTATAGCACATCCGCCTCGAGAAGGGTGCGGCTGCACTCCGGCACCTGCGTGAGTCGTGCGATGACACCGGCCCCGGCCCCGCAGATGCACAAAGAAAGGCGCACCGGTGAGGCGTGGATGGCCTCGATGAGGGCCTCTATCGACATTGAAAAGAGAACGAGCGCGGGAATGAAGAGACTGCTGATGTGCCGCTGAACTTAAGGCTTGTTGGTAGCTGGAAGCGCTGCTTTCGGACCTTTTTTTTTTTGTGGAGCTACAGATCGTTGTCATAAGACGATTAGAGGATCAAGGAGCCGTGCAACTGCCGTGGGGAAACAATGTATAGGAGAAAGGGAGGAAAACAGCGTACGTATTACCGGCCATGAATTACGGGTGCCACGCTTTACTGAATGGAAGCGCTGGTGGCGAGACAGAGAAGACAATGGAGCACGAGGAAAACGAAGAGGTAACTCGGCATCTGTGGGCCGTTCATGCGGCAGCAAGCAAAGGACTGTAGACCGCGGAAAGAGAGCCGCTTTGTTGTTCCCTGTCGTGTGCACTTACAGAGCTTCAATGGAACGGTTAGTCAAGACGCAAAACAAGAAGGAGCTACAGGAAGGGGAAGGGAGAATTACGGTCTAGACTCCGCTACACTCTTGAGCGGAGATGGAATTTCTTTTTTCATGAAGCTTAAGCGGTTAAGTCCTGTTAATCCCCCCTTTTTAAGAGCGACGTCCTCGAAGCTGCGCTCCCGTAGAAGCTTTCATCGCATGCACACGTACCTTGAAATTTGAAGCCATGGAAAAGCGTCTACCCAAACGCAGACATGAAATACTGCGCTCTCTCAACTCTTCATCTGCACCTTCTCGTGTCTCAGCGCGTGGAGTGCTCAACGGGCTTCGAGCGACGGGTGTAGAGCAGCTTCGCGTCCATGCCGTTCATGCGGCACTGCGGACACTGAAAAGACGTAAAGACGGAGGAGGAGCGCGGCATTGGCATTCGCATCATGCACGTCGCACATACGCACTGCGGCTCCGTCGGCTCGTCCTTGCCGCCCAGGCGGCCAGTCGTTGAAGCGGTTGGACTGGGGAAGTTACTCATGGCAATGCAAGGCTTGGAACAGCAGAAGAGCACATAACAAAGTGAGGCAGGACGGCACTTCGCCTGTTTGCCTTTCGTTGGGCTTCCAAGCTGAGGCGCCTCTCGCAAGATCCAGGTGTGCTGAACTGGAGTATATAGAGTCAGCGGCTCCTCCTTTTTTCTTTCTTCTGAAAGATAAAACAAAAGGGGAAGAGGGGTGACTCACAGCTGTGTGAACACGTTGGGCGTCACTGCTGGTCTGCGAGACAAGGTGAGAATAGGAGAGCAGGAGGGAAGTAAGACGGGGTAAACAAAGCCAATGCACTTCTTCATCCTTCTCTCCGAATAGAGCCTAGCTATAGATACATAGATATAGGTACATATCTTTCGTTGTTCCCTTCCGAAGCGACAGCAGACCCGGCACAGCTCCAAGAAAAACAACGGGGGAGCGCTAAGTACACAACTACTCGCGCCGCCGTGGCGTGCCATCTCACCGGCACTCATTGCATTCTGTCGCTGTGGAAGTGTGAGACATTCAGCCGGGGCCTCCTCTGCCCCCAATGAGCGTAGGTAATACACGACAGACGAGCCAGCACGTCTGCTTCTTCCGCGCTCACGCAACACGCTGACATACTCGAAATACAAACTTGCAAGTAGCGCAGACACCTGCTTGCCTCCCTCTCCCAAGTCTCTGAAAAGTGGCAGTGTGTGGCTTACAACTTATGCCAGCACTTACCTCGTTACACAGTGTCGTAGGTAGTGGGCTCCGTGCGGATCTTGTAGAATACCGTCGAGGCGCCAGTGATATGAGAGCAGTTGGGGCACAGCAGGCGGGAGTCGGGCCTGAAGTAGAGCTGGGCTGTGCAGTTGCCGCAGACGTAGAGCGTGCCTTCATCGTCATCTCGAATGAGGTCGATGGTGTCCTGCGTGGCGAAGATGTTGCCTTTAGACTCCTGGGTGTCGGAGTACTTGGGCTCCTGTTTGATTTCAGTCTTGAGAGGTAGAGCAGCCATGACTCACTAGCAATTCACTGTTACACGAAACTATAAGACGACGACAAAGAAATAATAATTTAGAAACGAGAAGAAGCCAGAATGTTGTTAACCTAAGACGAGGGCAGCTTCAACGAGTGCCTCTTATCCACGCACGAGAGCAAGGGGTTCAGAAGTAGAGGGGAATATTGGAGAAGAGAGGGGGCGAAGGGAAGACATCGCCGTGGGGCTGCGGAAAAAAAAAATGGCGGGACGGGG
>LJSK01000041.1:8163-61736 GCA_001299535.1 Leptomonas seymouri
CATACCGCCGGGCATACCACCGAATCCGTGGCTCTCCTCCTCAGCCGCAGCAGCCTCCTCTGCCTGACGCTGGCGACGCAGTTCCTCCTGGCGTTTGCGGGCAGCCTCCATCTTTGCCTCCTGTCGAGCCAGCTCACGCTTGTGGCGCTGCGTCACGCGCGTCTGCACGTACTTGAGTGTTTCGTTCGTCTTGTCGTCGTAGTCGATCGCCTGGGCATCGCTGAGGTCCTTCATGGCCTCCTCCCAGCGCCCGAGGTGGCGGTTGATGGTGCCTCGCACCCGCAGCGCACGTACGTTTTGAGGATTGAGGGCCAGAGCTTTGCGAGCATCGTGCAGCGCGGCACATGGCCTGCTGCTCTCGAAGTAGTAGAGAGCACGAAGGCCCCAGTACATGGCGTTGCCCGGGTTGTGTGCGAGGGCCTCGCTCATCTTCGCAACAGCCTCCTCGCGCTTGCCCTCGCTGTACAGCTCCGTTGCCTCCCCTTTCGCGCTCATGGCGGCCTCCACCTCCGCCTCGGAGGGCTCATCAGCCTTTGCCGGGATTTCCGTCGGCTCGTCGTCATCCAGCGTCCACCGCTCCTCATCCGGCTCACTGGCATTCTCCTCCTCCTCCTCCTCCTCCTCCTCCTCCTTCGCTGCCGGGGGAGGGGTGAAGACAGCGCCCGCGTGCGTGGCCCAACGCTTCAACTTAGCGAGTCCCTCCTTATGGATATCCTCCGGGTGCGCTTCCAGCGCCTCCAGCACGTGGTTCATCGCCACAACGTCCTCCTCGCTGTACGTCGACATCTCGCTCCGATATGAAATTTGAAAAAGAAATAATAATTTTTTTGCTGACCGCTTTATTGTGGTTATTAATAATAGAAGATTAAAGCACAGGAAGGGTGCGCTACACGTGTGCCGCTGCCACCACCGCGAATATGTCAACGCAGAGATGCGCGAGTAGAAATACAAACGGCAGTAATCGAGTTGACGCTGTTGGCACTTTTATATAAAGAAATGGAAAGGCGAGCGTTGGCACGGTAAGTTGAAGATAGATTCCTTCTCCAGCGCGTGGATGCAGCGCCATTTGAAGTGTTCGGTACGGGATGAAGCAG
Organism: Leptomonas seymouri; assembly: GCA_001299535.1. Classification (NCBI taxonomy): domain Eukaryota; phylum Euglenozoa; class Kinetoplastea; order Trypanosomatida; family Trypanosomatidae; genus Leptomonas; species Leptomonas seymouri. Next base: position 9,258 of record LJSK01000041.1, read on the forward strand.
TTCGAGAAGAATAAAGATAAATAAGCAGAGATGAACCACCTTTCGGCGAAGTGACATGACAACTGAGGCGCGCGGAGCCACTTTGGGTTGCTGGAAAACGCCTTCTTCGCGTTGTGCCGAAGACAGATCCCTTCGTTTACCAGAAACAGCGCAAGCTGCAAGATTGCACAAACGGAGTTCCCCCCCCCCCCGTCCCCTCATAAAATCATTTTAGAAAGACAGCTGAAGTCTTTGCGGTTATCTTCTCTTTCCTTGAGTTGGCTGCATCACGTTGCCCGCGGCCCGCAACGCAACGCACAAAACAAATAGAAGGATCCACGATATGCACTGTTTATCGCTCGTGTACAAGCTCAGTGTCTGTAGCCCCCACCACACCTCCATGAATCGCATCAGCGGCTCTCTCGTCTGCCCCTTCTGTTGCCGCAGCTAGAGGTGAGAGCGGAGCTGACCGTTCCCTGAAGCCTTCACCCTCCTCTTGCAGCGGTTCTTCTTTTACGGGCTCCTCCTCTCTTGTTGCTGCCGCCGCTTCGACACGGGAGAACGCCTCCAACGTTAGCCTCCGTCGCTCTTCATACTCGTCAGCCGGCACGCTCACTAATCCAAAGGTTCCATACGTCGGCTTCAGCGCGGGATCCGCAGCCGCATCCAGTGAGCCCTTACCCGTAACACCCTTCTTGCGCCTCAACGCACCACGCTGCATCTCATCAGCAGCCTCACCGTACAGAGCACGCACCGTGTCCCCCCGCTTACCGGTAATGGCGGCACGATCCACCTGCGGTTCGACATGCATGTTGGACGTTGACACGGCCGTCTCCCCAGACCTAGATGATTTCTTCGGTGGGCGGCCATATCCCGTGTCCCTGTAGAGCCTGCCTAGTACATCTTTCAAGCTGCTCAACGCAAACTCGCGATCCGCGTACTTGCGCTGGATGAAGGACTTCAACGCATCATCCGCGACACCGCTTCCACCCAGAGTAGGACGGGTACCCGGCGGCATGCGAGCCTCGTAGAGTGTCTTTCCCTTTGCGTTGCCAATCGCCTCCATCAGCCGCACCTCAGCCAGACTCCAGCGGTCCATGTTTGTGGACTTCACCTTCGAAACGTGGGTGCCCAACGAGCGGTGGACACCAGAGCAGCGGATACACACAAACACACCGTGGTTGACGGAGGTCCACCGCGTGCCGCTCTCGCCGCAGTCGCAGCAGATGTTGTTGGGGTACTGCGCGCACAGCCGCTCCACCGCCGCTCGATTTTCGACCCAATCCTCGTCATCGTTCACTGCTGCCGTGGTGGACGACAGTGGCGCCTCTGCGCAGCCAGCCTCACCGCGTTTAGACGCTTTGCTGTGTCCGTGTTGGCGGTGATGAGATCTTCGAGATTCGGGTTTGCTCTTCTTTTCCCTCTTGTGCTTTGATGACTTCTGTGCCTCCTCCGCCGCAGGGAGGGCGGCAGGGGCATTCCCGGTCGTGCTCATCAGCAACTCCGCTCGGCCTTTGTTATCAATCAGGGCGGAAAAGCCACACAGCCGGTCAAACCTGCAAAATTATCTCTACGCCTTTTGTTTTCCGTCTGCTGTTGAATGTGTCGGGATGCCATATTGTGTCGGCGTGAGCTTGTGGAGAGGTGGGGAGGGGGTAATCAGAGAGATGAAGCAAGAGATGGCCCGGGAATGCGGGCATGCTGAAGACTTGCACGAAGCAGCGCTCGCTGAATGACCCGTCGAAGCACTGATAGCTTGCACAGCGGCATATGAAGAGCAGTGCGTCTCCCCACTGCAACTGAGAAACAGATTCCTCTTGAAAACAACCACAATCGTATTAGCTATGTATGCTAATCCTTCAGCCTACACATCTTCCTTTAACTCTATGGAAACTGAGAATAAGCATTTACGGGAAGGGCGGCTGTAGTGAGGATACTCAAGCGCAACTTGCACACATACTTCGCAGCTGTTGCTTTGTTTTTCCTTGTCTTTATAGGCAAACTACAATCTGTCAATAGTGCAACTGTCGCCATGCTGCTTTGGTCTCCGTGGGAGAAGAAAGAATTATGAGGTGCAGAAGCAAAAAAAAGAAAAACAAAAAACGCCTGCGGCCATCAGCTGATGAGCGGAGAAGCCGAGAACTCTGGAGAGACTACAAACAGATTTGCCCATCTCTCCCAACGCACACATACGTGCGCACAAACGCCACATGGCATCATCCCCCATCCGACAAATTTTGTGGCCTCAAAGCGCGTTTGTCTGGGCACCCTTCGGACAACCTGGTGCTCGTCTACTTCCCCTTGAAAAGCCAACGAAGCGGTCCATGCGCGCACACCTATGTCCGTCTCGCCCACATCCTAAGAATTCACGCGCACCATCACCACATCACCGCTTCGCACGCCAGGCCAATTACTTAGTGTCACACCCTCCATATTGCCCGCCGTTACATTCCGCGGGGGAAACCCACTAAAGATGCTGATGTGCGGCTGCGCCGCGTACTTCTCCCTGTCCTCGGTGTACAGCACATACGCTAGGTAGTTGATGAGCTTCGTCACCGGTGTGTCAGGGCGCAGCTGCAGCGTCGGCGACGAGTGCGGCAGACGACAGCGCAGCTTAAATATCAACGAGTTGTCAGATGAACCGTCCGCTACCATGTACTCGTCTAAGGTAACAGGAGAGGGCGATACCACTTCAAATTGATCCCCCATCAGCCCGGAGTGCGCCATCGTGCTGGGTGTCGTGACGGGTGGCGACACTATCACCTCGCTGTCCACATCCACCACTAGCGGGTTGTTAGCGGTCTTCCCGCGATCCTCGGCCTGCGCCTCCGCATTCGGCTCCAGTCGTTCCATCGATGCTGCCGGGTAAGCGAATGGATCGTGTGGCGGGTCGTGGTTGGTGATGAAGAGCATTATCGCATCCACCACCAGCGCACTGTCGAAGCGCCACTCCTTCGTCGACACTAGCCTCAGATCCTCCACCTTGAACTTCGTGACGGGGTCCACGATAAACATACAGGGCAGGTGGTTCATGTCCACCCCGTACTTCTCCGCAATCGTCATACCCCGTGAGTGGGTGACATTCACCTCGTAGCAGAAAATGCTGCCACTGGTCAGCGAGCGCATCGCGCCGCTTGCCCAGACATCGCGGGTAAAGCACTCGCAGGGAAACGAGTTGTCCACAACGGCGACGATCATCCAGCAACACCGGTCAGCCGCCTTCGTGCATTCCGTCAGGAAGGACGCACCGTCGCTGCCCACAACGTAGGCAGGACGAGCGAAAAGACGCTGCAGCTGCTCGTTGCTACCAGAGGCCAGCGTGCGGATACCTGGCGGCGACGGAGGCCGCTGTGCCTCTGTAGGAGACCCGAAACCCTCCATCTGATAGGACATGGGTGGCTGCGGGCTGGCAGGGGAGCCACTGTCCACGCTAGGGGAAGGTACTTCCGGGTGCAGCGGGGCGGAGTCGCTCGCGTTGGAGTGGTCCAATTGGTATTGCAGCACGGTCCTTTGTAGGTCGAAGTCATTCATGGAGAGGTACATCACCGCGTCATCTTCATTTGAGCCGGTGATGGCCATGAAGTTGGAAATGATATCCTCACCGTCGCTCATCGTGCTGGTACGACTGTACAGGGGAAAATAAAGCCTTCAATACGTCTGCTCGGGCACGCCCGCACACACACACACACACACACACACTCCTGCAGCCACAATGAGCTTCAAATGCGACTGTGTCCAAGAGGTGACTGCACGCTCAGCGCAGGTCTCCAAAAGAAAAAAAAAGATCAACAGAGCAGAGTGAAAGACGATGTACTTCTATGCAGCGCGTGCGAGTCGTAGAAGACCACGAAGATCACCTCAATGTGGCTGGGCAAAGACCCTTGGAAAGTCGAGAGGATCGGCACGATGAAATAGGCGAGTGCGCACCGTCTTCTTTCTTTTTCTTTTTTTGTGTGAAGAGCGGAAGCAAATGAAGAAAGGGGGCCTGAGTTACCTGCACTGAGTAGATTGCTGCACCGCGTACATACAGAGGCAGGGAGAATCCTGGGAAATGGAGGAGGGGCTTCAGCCACACGTTGCAGAAACACAAAACGAAGCTCCGGTTTCTGTTGTTGTTGGGTGAGAGAAGAGCCGGAGAGATGAAGGAAAGACGCCCCACTTCATTGGAGCAGCACCAGTTAGAAGAGAAGAGGAAGAACGTACAGATGCAACGGCGCGGTGAACGCAGTTTCCAATTGCGCATTTCATTGGATCGCGAGAGAACAAGAAGAGGCGATCGCAGGCACCCGGTCTCGCGTGGCAGACTACTTCTCTCGGGGTGGTCCATGTAGCAATGTGGCAAAGTAAATCGTGTTGCTAGAGGCACGCAATGTAGCGTAGAGCCAAAGAAAGAAATAAAAATCCGAGTGGATTGTCTTCTCCTTCAATTTTCCCTTCTGTAGGGGGGGGGGGGCATTTAAGGCGGTAATACGGAAACGAACACGACAGATGAGGGGGGAGGAAGGGGATGTCCCGTGAAGTCAGAGTGTATACATGAGCGCAGAAGGCCTGCCTAAACGCAAAGACAAAAGAGCCGTCCTGCTTCGCACAACCGAGAAGAAGGGTGAATACAAAAGGCGTGCCATATATCGGCGCACATACATTTTAGAAAAAAAAAGAATAATTGTTTACATGGTCAAGGAACATAGAAACGCAGAGAAGGCACAGGAGCAGGCTGACTACACTCAAAGGCCTGATCGAGCAATCTGCGGTACCGCTGCGGTCTTACATCGCCAGCTGGAAACAAAAAGCAAAGACACAGCTCTATACATCGGAGATCTAGCCGCGCTTTGAGGCATTAAGCATCATTACTTGTATTCGGTATCACAGCCGCTCTTCGTTTAACGCGCCAGCGGCTCCCCGGACTGCGTCTCCACCGGCCCATTGAGGGTCTCGCCCCACTCCTCGGCCTCTTCTGCAATCACCTCCCGTCGGTGCACCAGCTCCACACGCGCGAGGATACGCAGCAAGAAGCCTGTGCGCTCCTCCACTAGCAAGCGGCGCTCCTCTGCCTCCGTCTGCTGCAGCTCCTCTTGAAGAAGAAAGGGTTTGTGGAAGTCCGCGGCCAAGGCACGCCGCACCCCCTCCTCCTCCGTGCATAGGCAGAAGTCGCACAAGTCGTATCGCATATCCCATAGCAGCGACGCCCTCTCCTGCCACTCCCGCGCGCTCGTCGCGTCGAGAACAGCAAGGCACTGCTTCTCGTACGCATGCGACAGCGACTGCTGGACGTGCTCATGGAATAGCACAGCAGCATCAAAGAGCTTGTAAATGCAGAGGGCCGACTCCTCCAACTCCTCCAGCTGCACCGCCGTGCGAGCCACCTCCTCCAACGCAACAAGGCGTGCGCGTTGTTGCGCCATGGTCTGCGCGCGCGCTTTGCGTGCCGTGTAGGCGATCCATGTGCGCTGAATGCGAGCTGCAAAGTAATCTTCGCTCAGCTGCATCCGTTCGCGCTCCATCAGATCTTTGAAGTCGCGTCGGCTTGCTTTGATCAGCAGCTTGCGCTCGTAAGCCTCCTGTTGCCAGAGAAGAGCCTCTGCGTTTACCAGTTGGCTTCGCACTTCAGCCGCATGCGCATCTGCGTTGCGCGCCATGATGCCAAATACTATCTCTTGCAACGACTCGATCTCTTCTCGTCCACGCGGTTCTTCGTGGCGGACAAGAACGCCGAGGCGCTGCTTTATTCCCTCCACCTCCTCTTGATGAATTTCGCGCATCAACATGTCCAGCTGGTCTCGCACTTGTTGAATGTGAAGGCGTTGGGCCACCTCCTGCCTTTGCCGGCTGCTCTCTTCACGGTAGCGGGTCAAGCAGTCGTGCAGCTTCTGCCGTGACACCGCTCGGCCAATGTCGCCGTTGCGCACAGCTCTGAACCAGGTGCTAATCACCTTCACAGCCTTTCGACGGGCAAATAAGTCGCGCAGAGGCCCCGACAGTGTCTCTAGCAGCGCCGGCCTTAGCGCCTCCCAGTCGATCGCCTCCGTATGCAGAATTTCGGCGCGCCTCTCGGTCTCTGCGGCGCAGATAGCCTGCCGGTGGACCAAATTGAACTCTGTCTGGCGCTTATCTACCAGGTCCTGCGCGAACATCTCGCAGGTCTGCAGAGACATGCCCGAAAACAGCAGCGATGCCGCCTTTGCTTCTTCAGCGCAGACGGCCCTGCGGCCCGGGTTGTCCACGGAGCTGTACTGCAGCATCTCCAACTGGGCATCCGTAATATGGCGCACGTACGCAGTGAATGCGATTTCGTTGGAGTTGCGGCAGGTCTGCAGCGCAACCTCGGCAAACGCGTTGCGGTCTGCCTGCCGCATCGCCTCCGCTGCCTCCGCATCCAGTCTCAACTCTTCCCGCGAGTCCGCCTCTGCACTGCGCAGCTCGCGCCACATCGCGCGCTCCTCCGCCACGAGCGCTTTGCGTGCGGCTGTCTCGTCGTAGCGCGCACGTGCCTTGCGAGCGATGATGTCCGACAGTGCTGTGTGCGCACGCCGCAACATCTCCTCGTCGAACTCTTCCTCCACTTCGAGCTGCATGCGCGTGTTCTCCTCCGCATCAGACAGCTCCTGAAATACCGGAAAGAAGACCTCTGCGACACGCAGTGCGTTGGCGCGTAGGAGGCCCTGTCGCATTAACTCCTGCCCGGAGTAGATGGCAACGCGGCCTGCCTTCTCCTTAGCGAAGAGCGCGTGCTGCTCTTCAATGTTCTGCGTCTCCTGCTCCCTCAGCAGCTCGGCCTCTTCGGCCTCCAACGCGTCCTTAAACGACTGCAGGGTACGCTTTCCGGCAGATATCTTCTTGGCGTTGCGTACGTCATTGATTTCACGGCCGAGGACGCTGTTCGTCACACGCCAGCCCAGTCGGCCGTGCAGGGAGCGGCGGAACGCAGATTGTAGCACGAGGAGGGCAGCACATTGCTCGCTGTTCACGCTCACCTCCCACAGGATCTTCAGCTGGGTCATGCCGTAGCTCAGCTTCTGCGCCATTGTCCGCATCGCTTCTCTCTCTGTGCAGCAACGCAGGCTCGCTTCCTCGTACAGAACCAGTTGCTGCGCCTCCTCTGACTCTTCCGCTCGCACAACGCCGTAGTGAGTAGCCAAACTCTCCTTCTCCAGCTGAAGACGCTCGTGTTGGTGACGCAGTGCGCTGTTTGTCGCCCACAGCTCATCTTCATGGCAGCGGCGCTCCTCGGCGCAGAGGGCGGCACGGGTATCCTCCTCCTCCCCCTCCAGGAACTCCAGGAGCAGCACCACCTTCGGATCGAGCGGAGCCCCAACGTCGACTTCCGTCAGCGCGGCAACTTCATCTTGCACCGCACCTTCACGCTGTTGTCGCCAATAAATGAGTCGCTCCAGGTGCATGCGCCGGCGCTGCCACTCCAGCACCACCTGCTGCTCCTCGTAGCGCGCACGGTCGAAGTCACGGCGGGACTGCTCCTCGGCACGTATGATTTGATCGCGCAAGCGCATGCACTCGTCCAGCAGCGCCACGTAGTCCGCAATGCCCATCGCATTGCGGCGTGGCGCGTGCGCCGATGGCAGCGGAGGGAGGACTAAAGCAGAGAAACGGTGGATGGGAACTTTGCCGGCGGTGCCGGGGTAGGTCGCGTTGGACGACGGCGACCAAGTTTTCGGTATCGCCGGCAGGGTGAGAGGGGCGGCGGCGGCAGCAGCAGCCTCAATGGCGTCGCCGTGTCGTTGCCGCACGTACTGCTGCAAGATGCGGCGGGCATCAGGGGCCGGCATACCACTGCCAGTGCTACCCCTAGCCGCCTTCGCAGGAGGCTTCGGCACCCGAGAGGACGCACACGACGAACTCGGGAGGTCTGACTCGACGGCATCTATGCTAACTTCGTTGCTTTCCTCGGTGCTGTCTCTCGGCTCCGATCGGTGCTGTCGCGCGCACGCCTCGACGCGCAGGATGCGCTCCAACTGCAGCTCGCGTGCCTTCATCGCTTTTCTCTCCTCCATAATTGCCAGAACAAGGGGAGACTCGTGAAAAAGATTGAAGCTGAGCCGGTCCTCGAGCTGATAGATGTTCTCCCGCTCTTCGGTCTCCTCCATGCGCAGGGCGTCCATGCAGGGCTTCAGCACGAAGGTAACATAGCGCACAGCCATCATCTCGGATATCACCTGCTGATCCCAACGTTCATATGCCAGGACGTGCTGACGACTCGCGCTCTCCAGGTTCGTCAGATAAGCCACCTTCTCTTCCAGCGTGGGGAGCTCATCCAGAGGAGAGAGGTCCACCTCCGTTATGAAGTTGCTGCTCATTCGGTGCGCACCGCTGTCGTTGCCCTCCTCAGCTTCAGTGGCCGCTTCATCTCGCGAGGGATCATCCAGCGCACGGCGCTGAAAGAAGGTGCGATCATCTGTGTTGATCGTCTCCCACCGATGTGCGCGTGCGAAGTGAGTCGAGGTAGACGGGAGCTCCGTCAGCACATAACTCGCTGTCGAGTTCGCCACGTCATCCGCTGCCGTCGCAGCTGCATTTAAGGAGCCCCTCGCCACGTTCACCACAGCCGCTGCAGAGCCACAAGCACGGTCGTCTTCCCCCACAGAAGCAGAAGCCGGCAATGCGGCATCACCACTCTTCCGCAAGTTCTTGTACAGGGCAATGCCCCTCGAAAACTTTGCTATCTGTGGCTCCCGCGGACGTGCCGTAGAGGGCCACTGCGGCGGCAGCACGAGTGGCTGCAGCGGCTCCTGGGAAGTGTGCGCAAACTGCCCGCAGACGTGTTGAAGCATCTTGAGATAAGTTTGCTGCTCGGCCACGCCGTGTGTAATGTGATGCACGCGGCGCCTCGCCTCCTGCCGAAGCTGGTTGCGGTTGATGCTATCTGCTGCTGAGGCGGATATGCTGCGCGCGTTCCGCGAGGCAGCTGAAGAAGGTACATCGGGGGAGCCGGCCATGTCGCCTCTATTTTTGGCGCTGCCGCCGTTGTTCGATCCAGCGGATCGGATGTGCGGAATCGGCTCCATGGAGGATCACAGGTGCAGCAACACTGTCAACTGGAGAGAGTATGTGCGGTGACGCAACTCCAATGAAGCAACAACAAGGAGAGTACACGCCCACAAGTAGCCGCGAAGTACTCCGACGCTGGAAATCAGTTGGATCACCCCAGAAGGCAAAACAAAAAATGGGCTTTGAGCCGGGCACGATTATGGCGATGAAGAAGAAGCGATGAGGAAAGCGCGAAAGGTGAGAGCAGATGAGTAGCCAGCGTGTTGGCACTTCATGAACCGTCTTGGCGATAGCATTCGCAAGGGGCGAAGGCAGCAGAATCAATGTAAATAGCCGGAGGGGGATGTCCATGCCCTCTTTCAAACCGAGTGAGCATAAGTCGTAAGGCTTCAGCCATGCGGCTCCAATGGGCCGCTGGGTTGAAGTCAGCGCACAGTGTCGCCACCCACACCTCCTTTCATTCTAGCAATGCCACACGACGTAAACCCCGTTTTCGCTCTACCTTTAGAGGGGCCCGAGCTGAAAAAAAAAAAAAACTTAAGGGCGTTGCGCATAAACGCAGATGTGAGCAACGCCTCACTCCATAAAACGAGAGCGATGTGCACTCTCAGACACCACCGACCAGCCGACAAGGCAGCAACAACAACAAAGCCCATCCTCCCTTCTCTCTGACTACCACTTTGGCGACGATGGCCACCGCTGATCGCGCGGCTCCCGCACCTCCTGCTTCACCGTTGGGCACTGTAGTGATCGATGCCACATCGGCGTCTCCGTCATTACGGACTGGCGATAGAAGCGGCGCGCCTCCTCGAGACTGCAGTTCATCTCCTTTGCCTTCTTCGGCAAGACCTTCTCTTCAAACCACGCCCACTGCTCGTTGGCCGCCTTCAAGTAAGCTGGCTCGCCCGTCTCCTTCCACCAGTTCATCGTCTCTACCCAGCGCATCCGGTTCACGTGCAGCTCACTCTCCTTGTGGGCTTCATAGTCCTGCTTGTAGCGGAAGCGCACGTGGCAGAGCGCGCAGCTGGGCTGGTCGCCAAAGTACCAAACATCTTTGCCGTTGTGCGGCACACGCGTGCTGCGGCGGTCGATCCACCTGCTTTTTTTGCGGATGCGGATGAGGCGGCCGCTGGCGGAGGCGGTGCTGCTGTTGATAGTCGTCACCTCCGCCAACAGCACACGACCAACGCGGAACATTGCTTCGCTACGTTAGCAGTGCAGCGGGAGAATGGGGGGATCCCTTTACTCGGTTTGACAGATGCGTACAGCGGGAGGGGTCTTCCTCCACTGTACGGCGGTTGAGTAGACTCGCTGCCTTCAACGTCATGTGTAGACATGTATAAAGCAAACCAAGTACGAAAAGTAAAGGATTTTTACAGAGTGTGCATGAGAGGAATGATTGTGTTAGAGAAGAGCACGCAGATGCTACTGAGCATGGATTGAAACAACGCGCCGACATCAAAGACAGCACTGCGGCAACACATCTGCAAAGCACAAGAATTGTGCCTGCAAGACGAATGAATAAATAAATAGAGACGAAGCACTGGTGGGCTCCGTACCTGTAGGCAGTACATCCCCCGAAGAGCTGTAGTTGTGTCTCCACCTTCAGGTATTGCTGCCACCATCCGTTGTTGCGGTTGTCGATGTCTGTGTTTGTTTCGCGCGCACGAGCAAAAAAAAAAAAAGAGCATCATTCCCCACGAAGAGACCCGAGCATTTGGCAGCACCACGCCCCTCCGGCATACACGTGCGTACCATACTGGCTTTAACGGTCTGCGGCGCTGGCACAGAAGAAGAGAAAGAGCAAAACAAAAACAAAAAGGATGTGCAAAAATATAAAACAGACACGTGAAAATGAATCAGAAGTATAGAGAATTCCAGTTCCACAATAAGAGAGAGACGTCACACAGTCGTGCTTTGTTCAGCGTCAGAAGGAAGGGGTAAAATAAAAAAGAGAGAGTAGAGGGGGTTGGAAGCGGCGCTCCCCATATTCGCGCAGACGGTGCAACCCCAGAGCACGCCTTCTCCGGATCAAACTATACAAGCCAAACACAAAGCAATGAAGATTCGGATATAAAAGCAAAAGCTGGCAAGCTGTTACCATGCACGCATAGTAATGGCAAACGAAGGGGAAAAGAAAAAGAAAACAGATAGTGAACGAAGAGACAGCAAACAAGCAAGCAAACAAAAACAGCTCTCATGATTGGAGGGCATATAATGCGAGAACGCGGGGCTCGCGCTGTTTTCTTCTGTGTTGTTGTTGTCTCCAAGCGCCCATCGATGGAGCGCGGAGAAGGGAAGAGAAGAAGAAGCGCAGTGGTATAGAAAAATAGGAATTCATTTCGGCTTAAGGAAGAACAACGAAGAAATAAAGAAATAAATAAGCAAACGAGCAAACAAACAAACGAGTACGCTAAGGAAACATCACTTGAAGATAAAAGCAAAGAAATAAATGCCCAATGAAGGGTGAAAATGATGAGAGAAATGCAGAGAACTGAGAAAATTCTGTACATACGGAGAGTTATCTGTGAGTGTCGAAACAGAATATCGAGCTTAAACCAATCAATAAGAAGAAGAAGAACAAGAAATCAGATGGATCGTTTATCGAATCAAAAAACACAAAGGGGAAAATCAAAAACAACGCGTAGTGATAGCAATCATCGCCATACCAACAGCAACTGCATAGTTTACGAGAAAAGCAGCGCAGTGGAGCAAGCACAATGTGGGACGAGAAACAAAAGAAAGTGAGGCCGCTAGTAGCAGACTTTTTTTTCATGAAGCAAAAGCACATGAAGGTGTATCACGGTAAGGCACGCAGAAATAATGAAAATGAAAAACTGATGTAATATGCGACTCTTCCACGCAGCACCACAAACAAGCAAAAGCAAAGCAGAGCAAACGACCAAACGAAGAAAGGGAAAAGAGACGTGTTACCCAGTTGAAGGAAGCCGTCTGTTTGGACGCCACCCTTCCATGCTCACTGCATACACTGTTGATATTGCTGAGGTCTACATGAAATGTCATATCGTTCTCGTAAGATACGAAGAAAAAAACAGAAGGCAGGTCACATGTCGCATCCTTTGAAAACCCGTAATCAGTTTTCAATAAGTAATATTAATAAGATGATGAATACACCGAGAGGGAGTAGGATACAAGGAAGAGAAATTCTGATTTTAGTAAGTAGCAACGCACCTCGGAGAGCACTCTTCTTCTAAGCAGCACACTTCCCTCTAAGTGCTACACAAGTATGGCAAGGGAAAGTTGGTCACCCGCTGCGCCACCATCTCCAGAATAACGTAGAAGCTGCGAATGCACAGCTTAAAGTCGTGTATCAGAGGGTTTTAAAAAAAAAAGGGGGTGAGGGCGAAAAGATGAAGTAACTTCGTACATAAACTTGAGAAAAAAAAATAAAAAAAATGGTCAGCACTCACAACGCGCAGATGCACACTTACCTTAGAAATAATCTTTGTCTTGTGATGACACACGCTCACCACCCCCATTGTGCTCTCTCCTTCATCCCATGAGATAAAGCACAAACTAAAGGATCGCGCATTTCACCTTCTTCAGAGAGAGTACAAGAGCAGAAACTCAAAGAAAGCACATCGATAAATAAATGCAAAGTGAATCATACAGATGACCCCTCAAACGCTGCTGAAGTCAATGAAGAGGAAAAGAGAAAAAAAAAAGAAAAGAAAAGAAAAGGGGAGTATAAGAAATGGGGATAAGCGAAGGAAGGGTATTAACAAACTAAAACAAATGAGAGGGACGGCACTCCCGTCTACCAAAATCAGCGAGAAAAAAAAAAAAGCGCCAGCGAACTGACAGACGTGCCTGCTTGCCTTCTCTCTTCTGTAGTCTTCTCTCTTTCCCGATGGTCACAGTGCGCCCGGTGTCGCAAAGTAATAATCATTACAAAAAAAAAAAAAAAATGGGGGTCTGCGGTTCGTTTCGAGGGGACTTGGAAACGGCGTAAATGCCGGAAGAAGTCTGCATTGCTCTCTATCACCGTTTGCGTAGCGCAGAGGTAAAAACAAAGGGAAAACGGGCACCACAAGAAGCCCTGTCACGCGCCAGAACTTGCGTGCTTGGCAGCGACACGCAAGAGCAACACGACAAAAAAGAAGAGATTTCCATGTAAAGAATATGACAGACGAAAACCAACCGCAGATGAGAAACAAAGAAGAGCAAAAGAGAAGCAAGCTGACAACGAATTTTCTGGCGCGAAACTATTTTTAAAAGCGTCAGCCTCACGCACGAAATACAAAGGGAGAAAACAGCCCCAACTGCTCGTATCATACATAGTGGCCTTAGTGGTGCCGCCCACGCCACGACCTCGACGCCGGCGCCGGCGGCTGCTTCAACCCTACCCCCTCCATCTGTGCTTCCGGCGTTGACAAGGACCTAGAACACTTCTTGATGCTCCGCAACGAACACCTCGTGGAGCCTTTTGATGAAGTCGTCTTTTTATCTGATGCACATGTCAGGGAGTCCTTGCTGCCGACAGAGGTTTTCGTTGCGGAATCCTCATACCATTGCATCAGTGGATGATCGGGCGCCTGCCTCTCATCAGGCGTATCCTTCTCCCGCCTTATGCGGGCCACCGGCGGCCTCCCTCGCCTTTGCCTAGCTGCAACTTCTTCTTGGCTCGAAAATATCGGCGCCACCGTCGTTGACCTCATTGAAACACAAAACTGTCGCACAGGCGCCTGTGCGGCCTGCTCGTCGCGGGGTGCGTCTGCGCTGCTGTGATATATTAGCGGATGCAGCAGTGCTGGTGATGCTCGCTTTTCCACCTCCACCTCCTCCTTGGCCTCCTCGCTGTTGCTGCAGCTGATCACATCCTCTTCTAAGTCGTTCCAGTAGGAGCAGTAATCCGCGGACCTGTCCTCATCACTGAAACCTTTATTGGACTTGGTGAGGCTTCCTCCGTCCTTCGGTGGCTTGCAGGCAGCACTATCGACGTTGGAACCGCAGGCAGCGCAATCGCCCGATTCGGCGTGTGAGAATGCCGGCCGCCTCGTACGAGAGGTAGAGGGCGCCGCTTCGTGTGAGGTCGCTCTTTCCCTGTCGCCGCTGCAACCACCGTTGGCTGCTCCGTTGTCGGCACGCGATGCTGCACAGGAGGTGGAGTCGTGGGCGTTCAGGCCCAACCGTCGCATTTCCTTTTGCCCCATTGTCTGGGAAGCAGCGGTGGAGCTCGTAAGATGCGACGCGTCCGGCGCCGGCGTGGTCGGTGGCACAGCAGCACAGTCCATCATCAGCGCCGCATGCACGGGTGTCTGCGTGTTCGACCCAACAGGGTAGTGGTGGGAGAATCGCTTGGATAAGGAAAAAGTCAGCCCTTCCTTAGGGCCGTCATTGCGTTCGCTGACCGTTTGACCAGAGGGGTGGCAATGCACCAACATTTTCTTATCAGAGGAGGGTGATGAGACAGTTTCCTCGTTGGTCAGCGAGCCGTTTTGCCGCAGCACTTCCGTAGCGGCAGATGTAGCTAACGACGGCAGCTGCGACATGGTGCTACTACACGTCGCAACGAGAGGGTCGGCTTCTGAGTTAGCAAAAGTGGCTGCTTCTTTGCCGAAAGGGCAGTTGCCCTTCTCTTGTTGGTCTGCCTGTGGCAGCAACGCAGACGCACCCACAGACGAGCTCCCATTTGATTGTGACAGTCGTGAAGTTGGCGTGGAGGGAAACGAGCTTGGCGGCATGGCGGTTGACACCGTGCGTGTGGTGCGGCTGTCCTCCGTCTCTAGCGCTGCTTCCACCACGATCGCAGTGACAGGGGGCAGTGACTCATTCCTCATCAATCGCAGTGGTGAGCCAGCATCACCAGCCGGCTTGGAGCGAACGGTCCGGGAGATGGGCGAGTGTGAGTCCTCCGTGCGTTCGAGTTGGGGGGGGTGCCGTGCCGGTGAGGATCGCCAGCAGCCGTTGGCGCTGTCCAGCTGCAGCTGTTTCGAGACTGCCGCAGAGCGGCAGCTACTCGACAGCGTATTCCCGTTCGTATTCTTTGAGCACATGGATGCTGGCATCGCTGAGCGAAAGAAAGCGTGTTGCAGCATGGAGTGGAGGAAGAGACGCTTCTGCGGTTCCCGTACGAGCATCCGCTTGCACAGCATCACCCATTGATTGTACGTCGCCTCGGTCAGCTCCTCGTTCTGCGGCACCATGTCCAGCGGGGGAAACGTTAGCGGGGAATGAAGTATTTTGCTGAAGGTCTCGCTAATGGAAGCTCCTGCGAAGGGCAGACGGCCGAACACGATGGCGTACATCACCACACCAAACGACCACGTGTCGGAGTGGTAGCTGCAGGTGCTGTTGTCGATCAACTCCGGCGCGGCGAAGGCGGGGGAGCCCACCATGATGTGGTTACCGTTCAAGCGGCCATCCCCGTCGACACCGGCCGCTAGAAACATAGAGGAATCGGGGCAGAAGGATACATCCCCCATGAACAACTGCGAAACGCCGTTCAGATTCCCGCCGTAGCCCATCGCACTGCCACCGCCATGCGCGCGGTACGAGGCGGACGGCTCGCTGAATTCGCCCCCTTCACCGCCCAACAAGCTATCCCCAAAGGTTCGAGACATCTTCCAGCGGTTGTGCGGCACAACCACCGTTGCATTTGAGCCTCTTGCACGGGGTGACTGTTGCTGCTGATGCTGATGTTGTGCGGCCCCGGAAGACGGCGCGTGCTTCGGTATCAGCACACTCTCTCCAAAGTCAGTAAGCAAGATGTTGTCCGACTCCGTCAAGAGGATGTTGTCCGGCTTAACGTCATTGTGAACAATGCGCTGGCGGTGTACGTACATGAGGGCCTCAGCGAGTTGCCGCAGGAGGCGTGCACAGCGTGAGAAAGGACGGACCACGTTGCACGCCGCGCCGCCGAGGGCCGGATCGTAGCCGTGTACCTTTGTCAGCGGGCCGTTCGCAGCGTATGTCATCACCAAGTGCGCGCAGTCGTCGTCATCGTCGTCGATGACCTCCTTCAGCTGGACCACGTGATGATGGTTGTGCACGCGTCGCATGATTCGAATTTCGCGCTCCACTGCAGATAGCTCCACATCTTTGGAGCCATAGGCAGATTTCGCCTTCGGCTGCGTATTGGGAGTGGCCGCCCGAATGGAGGAAGGGGCAGCAGAAGGGCGGGCGCTGGTGCTGTTGCGGCTGCTGTTGGCCCCTGCACGGTGAAGCTCCGCAAATTTACGTGGAAACGAGTTGGACATTCGCACCGCCGCTAGCGACGGAAGGCCCCCGTCCATCAGGCCCGTCAGCATTGTGCTGTCACGCAAGGTTCCGTTCGCCGCAGAGACCGAGGACGAGTTGCGAGTGATGATGCTCTCCATGTAAGGGGCCGCCATGTTGCTGACAGGACTGGCGAGGCGAGCAAAATACTCCATGTCGGCCTCTTGCAAGCCCTGCTCCGCCGTGCTGCACCGCTGATCCACCCGTGTGTCGCAGCTCGCCTGCTGCTTAGCATCGTTGCTATTCGCATTGGTGGAGGGTTGGCACGTGATGCGGTTGATAGAGCTGCATGAAGTGTCATCCGTGGGAACCGTCGGTGCTGTCAAGGGGCCAGCAGCGTCCCCGCCAGCGGCGTGCTGCGGCGGAGGCTTCGTGGCGCTTTCAGGCAACAACGACATCGGCGCCACCGGCACAAACACACTGCACTCGGACGGGGAAGAGGAATTCGGGAGGGGGAACTGACGCGCGGTAGACCGCCGCGTGCGCTTCGCTACCGTCTTCAGAGCGTAGTAATGGTTCGTCTTGCGGTCGAGCGCCAAGTAGGCCCGGCCTGTGGCACCAGTGCCGATGAGTCGCAGAATGAAGTAGTTGTTGATGACATCGATGTACCCGAGGCTGGTGGTGCTGAAGCTGTTACTGCTGTTTCGACGCCCTCGCTCAAAGCCACCCAGGGGATGGTGTGCGGCATAGGAACCTGACGGAGCGAGTTGGGTGGCATAGGCACGCGTTGTGAGAGATAGCTGCTCGGCGGCGTTGTTGGCAGAGGCGACCACAGCGCCCACGGCTGCTGTGCTTGCCCCGGGTCGCACTGACGGCGCCAGGTCGGGAGAGGGCTCAAGCATCCTATCGTGGGTCAGCGCCTTCAGCGCGGAGCAGTGCCGCTTATCGGGGCTGCTGAAGAGGGAGCTCTGCATGCCGTCCAGCAAGTCAAAGAGCTCCTTTGAACGTGTCGTCAGGTCGTCGAAAGCGGTGGTCCGCTCCTCGTCACTCGTGTCAGTGCTCAGCACAGCCTTGCGAGTGTGGTCGAGGTACAGCTGAAAACTTTCACGCGGTTTCAGTGTAGAGACAGTGCTGTCTGAGTGCTTCACATTCTTCGGGGATACCCAAATGTCCTCATGCAATGGGTCAAGGGGCGAAGCGCACGGAAGCGCAGAGCTGGCTATAGAAAAGTCGATGGGCGACCTGTCCTCGTCATCCCCTTCCGTGTTCGCACACGCCACGCCCGCATTGCACAACTCCTTCTCCCGCCGACGGATCGTCAAGAAAGACATCGGCTCGACGCTGCGACTTCGAACTACTTTGTTTTTAAAATCGTTCGCTTTGGATGGGCCTGTGGGCGCGCGCAGTGTGCGGCTCAACGAACATGCTGGGATGCTGCTTACGAACTGCGCCGTCGGCGATGACTGCAGCTGGGCACGGTCGGTGAGTGAAGTGGTGCAGATGCGATGCGACGGCACCGTGCTGGGAGGGAGCTGCGGTGGAGGCAGCGGCCCGCTGTTGCTGCACGTCGCGGAGCTCTGCCTTGTGATATGGCACACCGGGACGGCACCAACGCTGCTGGGCTCCGCCGCATTCGCCACTCGAAAAAACAGCGGCGAATTCGAGACGGCCAGCCACGGCTGCGGCGGCTCCTCCTCTTTGTCTTGTGTGTCGGCGGTGGGGGCAGCGGCCTGTAATGGCAGTTGCGCCACAAACTCCCGAAATATGTTGACACTCTCTTCCAGCACCGCGCGCTTCACCGGGGAGGGAACTTCCGCGCAAGCTCGCGAGGCTTCACCGCGGCCCAGCAGCGTCCCTACCTGCGTGGCCACGCGTGTCAGCTCCGATGGCATGGCGCGGTCGTCTGCTATCATTGAACTCAACGACAACCAAGAGGGATAGGAAGACGACGATGAGGGAGTGGCGTCGGACTGTGGCACGCAACCCATCGTGGAGGAGTTCAGCGCATTGGTGCGAGCCGAGCTCCAGGAATGCGACGGCGCAGAACTCGAAGGTTGCAGCGCACCCATACTGCAACTCTCTTCAGCGGGTACGGTGTCCGTACCCATGCTGGAAATGTTATAGTGCAATGCCTCCCGGGAATGCGCTTCGTTTGAAGTGCCGCTCACATCAGCGTATGAAGGCAGGTTCTTCATTTTTCGGCGACGCCTCACCGCAACGAGAGAAAAAGTAAAGGGGGAAAAAAAGGCGAAGGGCAGCCCGTCAACTGCGCGATGCGTGTGGCAGAGCAAACTCTCGGGCCTCGCCTGCTGTTAATTCCACGCTCCGAAATGAAAAGGCCAAAACAAAAAAAAAAGAAGTTAGGGCGTAGTTGGCGCAATGTACATACATGAAAGGCCGTACCACCAACGTTATGAAGGGGGAAAAAAAAATAGGTATATGTATATAGAGAGATTGATAGATAGATAGATACATATGTATAGATGCTTCTGTGTGTGTGTGTGTGTGTGTGTGTGTGCTGGTGAAGGGGATCGATCCCGGGTCAGCGCCTCCCTTTTGCCTTGACCGCTGCCGGAGAGAAGTGAAAGAGTCTCACGCCTTAGACGCGCTGGTACACAATGTCTGGCCACGTGATGCTCTTCTTTTTCTTTTACTCTTTCATCTACAGAATACGGGTTCCTTTGCTTCGTAATTTCATTATTAATAATTATTCGAGTTGCGAGATGCACGGTCGTTGTGGGGTGGCAGAAACAGAGAAGAGAAGTGGGAGATGAAAGAAGAAGCAGATGTGTGTGTGTGTGTGTGTGTATGTGTGTGGAGAAGAAGCGTCGCGGAGTGCGCCAGTGGCTACACCGACTAGGTATCCCTGTATCCGTTCTGAAATGGAATCGTGACGTCCCTGCACGCTGTAGAGCACGCCACCCCTATCTGAGGTCCCCGCACCCCCGTCACGACGCTGGGCCACCCCACAGAGAATTTAAATTGTCGTGTCCAAATCCGTTCTGACAAGCGATTGTATTCTAGCCCATGGAAGCGCCCGATTACCAGACAAATCAATGTCTATGCAGTTCCATTTCTTTGTATGCAGCACGCAAAGAGATGCCACACTGAACTGATGCAGCGGGCGTCTCCGCGTCTCTATGTAGAGCAGGCGCACGCCCACCCCCACACTTCTCTCTAGAAACAGTAGGGAAAAGAAAGAAAGAAAACAGCGCGCTGCACGGACAATTAAACTCCGGCCACCCACGAAATGCCAACACGCAGTGTGCCCTGCGGGTGCAGCGGCTGCGTTATGATAATGTTAGCAAAGGGCGACTCTAGCAGAGGGCGCAGGACAATCTCAGCCACACCAAGATTCGCCCGCACCTCCTTCGCCCGCTCATCAAACACTACGAAGGTGACGGTGCCAAAGGCAATAAATCGGATCAAGGCACTGTCCACAATGACGCGGTGGTCCACCGGCGCCACGTCGAACGTTGGCTCGGTCGTGAACGCCTTGTTAAAGGGGTGCACGACAGTGTCACGCACGCAGTTCAAGCCATCGAGCGGGGACGTTGCTGTAT
Organism: Leptomonas seymouri; assembly: GCA_001299535.1. Classification (NCBI taxonomy): domain Eukaryota; phylum Euglenozoa; class Kinetoplastea; order Trypanosomatida; family Trypanosomatidae; genus Leptomonas; species Leptomonas seymouri. The sequence continues at coordinate 28,979 of LJSK01000041.1, forward strand.
AGAAGACATAGGGCTGCGGCAGTGTGTTGTCTTCGGCAGAGCCAGCCAAGCCCTGGGCGCTGAAGACCTGAACGCGTAGAAATCGTACTGTGCGCAGCGCCACCATGGCTGACTTGATCTCCGCCGTGGTCAACGTCACCGAGCCCGCCTTTGGGTCCGTCAGCGGTGCATCCAGCAGCACCGGTAGCATCAAGTTGGAGCAACAAACCTCTAAAAGAATAGAGCCGATACTTTCGCCGTTGCCGTCGATCAACGTCAACGACTCCTCCACTGACAGCTCCCGGGCAGCCAGCAGGGCCATGCCTGGCAACTCTGCCATCGCCACCAGCCGCGAGCTTTGCCCGCTGGTGCAGTGCAGCTGGAAGGTGAAGGTAGTGCGCTCAATCGTGGCGAGCGTGACGGCGTCCCTCGCGAGGTCGTCGTATTGGAAGCGCACGTCCACCACATCATCCAAGGCGTAGAGGGTGGGGCCCATCATCGTCTCGTAGTCTGCGAAGCCGTCCAGCGTAAAGAAGAAGGACACGGGGGCGTGAAGATCGGCAATGCCCAGTGCACGGCACATCGCGCCCTCATGACTCTGCAGCCCGCGAACGGAAAACGCGATAAGGCCGTCGTGGTCGCGGCCGGTTGCCGCAGCAGCGCGGTAGGCCTGCAACTGCTGCTTCGCAAAAATAGTCTGCACGCGTGCAACGCGCCCACGCAGCTCGATGCCCTCCTGAAGCAGCGCATCTCTCTCCTCGCTGATCTTATGGAGGGAACTGCGGTACTGGTCCACCTGATCCCTCATCTGCTGGCACCGCGTCTCTGCCAGCTCGAGGTCCATCGCGGCGGTCGCGAGGGCCTCTCGAAGCTGCCCCAACTCCCAGTCGTCGTCCCAATTCAGTGCCTCATATAAGTCCAACGCGCTCTTCGCCGCCGCCTTCTCTTCCGCCGTGTTCGCGCCGTTGGCGGTGGTGCCGTCTGCGCTAGCCCTGCGAATCGTGTCCCTGTTCTCTGCACTAGAGGCGCCGAGCACGGCATCCAGCATCGACAGTGAGCTTCCCCCGCGTTTCTTCATAGCCGCTACCGCCAGGGCCCGATGAACATCCTCATCGGTCAAATCCGCACCCGCGGCAGCAGCAGCGGCGGCCGCGCTGTGCCCTGCAAACGCAATCTGCGCGGACAGAACGCTCTTCTCCTTCTCCACCTTCGCCACCTGCCCCTTATAGAGGGATAAGTCCTCCTGAACACTCTCCAGGGTGCGGCGGAGCTCGGCGAGGTCGTGCTGGCTGGTCAGCAGCTTGCGCTCTGCCTCTCGCCGCTCCCGCTCTGCTGTATCCCGCATCTCCTGCACTTCTGCAAGGCGGGACTGAAACTCGAGGCGGACCGCCGCTTCGGTGTCGCGGTTGCAGGCCTGCAGCGAGCCGACAAGCTTCAGCAGCTCTTCTTCGAGGTGAATGTTCTCTTCGTTCTTCCGCTGCAGCGCCGTCTCCACCTCGCTTAGCGTTGACGACTTGGCCCGCAGCGCTGCCGCCTCGTGCTCCACAGCAAACAGCGCTTTTTTCGTCTCGCCGTGCGCCGTGGTGGCCTGCTTCAGCTCCTCAACCAGGCGGCCACACTCCCCTTTCAACGTCTCCACCTGCCCTTGCGCATACTGCAGACGGCTGTTCAAGAGCGTCACTTCGCTTGCCTTGCGATGCAGCTCACTTTGAATAGCGCTCACGTCTGCCGGATCCGGGTGGCTACTACCAGTGACCAACGAGGCGGCAGATTCAAGTGCCTGCTTCTCCACCTCCATCAGGCGCAGCTTCAGCACTAACTCCTGCTTCTCCCGCGTGAGCGCGTCAATGTTGGAGCGATACTGCGCCTCGAGCTGATGCTGGGCCGCATCGCTGTCTTGCACCTGCCGCTGCAAGCCTTCCACCGACTCGCTCGTCTGGGCCTGGAGTTGCTGCTGGCTGAAAAGAGCTTTGTTGAGCTCCTCGCGCACCTGCTGCAGCTGCACACGCAGGCCGCTCGCCTCTTGTTGCGACGCTGCAAGTGCTGCCGCGGTGGCAGCGTCTGTGCTAGTTGCGCGGGCAGCCAGTGCCTGTGCTGCTGCGGACCGCAGTTGCTGTACTTCGAGCTGTGCGTGGGCTAAGGATGCCTTGCACGCGGCATGCTCCGCCTCGCTGACGCCCACGGGACTGTGGCTGCCTCTGTTACTGCTAGGCACAGACGGCCTTTTTATTGCTGCGGCAGCGCTCGAGGGCGAGCGCGAGGCGGCGCCGCGTTGATTGGGGTGCAGCGACGGCAACACATTGCGGGAAGAGGCAGAGGGCAATACTGGGGCTGCACCGGAGGAGTGCGGACGCACATATGGCGAAGCCCATGATGATGATGATGGCGATGAGTGCGGTGGCAGTGATGCACCCCCACCTCTGTGCGCAGCGGAAGCAGGTTCATGGGCAATGGATCCGTCCTGCGCCAGCTTCCAGTCCGCAGCGAGCCGACGAAACTGCGTTTGCACATGCTTCAGCTTGTCCTGCAACTCCGCTCTCTGTGACTTCAGCTGTGCGTTTTCCTGGAGGGCGCGCTGCAGCCGCTCATCCGTGTCCGCATGCGGTGACCGGCCAGCACCGCGGCGCTGCATGGCGTCGCTAGTTCAACGAGGTGCTTGAAAATGTTTTCAAAAACAGAAGTCTAGAGAGTGTTGTGTATGATTACCGGTGCACAGCGTGATGATACTACGCAGCAGTGATATATCTATCTTCAATTCCACTATATGTGGTGAGTTGCGCCTCCGTCTTCTCTGTCTGTCTCTCAACGCCAGCTGCCATCTATCACCAACAACGAACAGAAGAAAAGAAAGAGAGAAGGAAAGCGCAAACAATAAATATCTATGTGTGCTGAGCAGCCGCCCAAGCAGGGAGCACAGCAGAATCCACGAGGGAGAACAGAAAAAGGAAGAATACAAAGGTGAACATGGCATGCGTACGGTGCGTATGGGGCTGTGAAACTGTGTGTTACTCGCACCTGAGCCCTCACCGCCGCACAGGTGCTTAGAAGTCGTAGCACACGACTGGTGGCCAACATCATTTCAAGCAGGCAATGCATCCTTCGCTGATTCGCTTTATCTCGATGAAATAGAGCAGCGGCGCTGACGGCAGCGAAGACGCAAGGATAAAGTTTATTACAGACGGCTTACAACCCAACAGCGGTGTGTCGCAACAACAACAAAAAGAAAAGAAATGCGTCTCGTGGGCGGGCACGCCGACGTGGTGCAGCACCACAGGGTCTACACGCCATCCCAAAGAAGATTGGATTCTCCCGCATGCCCCTCACCGGCGAGGCCGATTGTAAACGTTCACCTTCTCGGCCCAAGAGGCGTCCTGCACGCGGCTCTGCTGCTTTTCTTGGCGCACGTGGGCCATCTCCTTCGCCACCATCTCACGATACCGTCTTTCCTCCTCTCGAATTAGCACTGCATTCGCGCGTTCTTCCTTGGTGCCGTGCAGGCGCCCACTGCCGTCTTCCATCTGCGCGTAGTGCACGGCGATAAGACGGTCGCGGAACGTCTTCTGATCCATGTCGCGAATCACACGGTCACTTGCCTCGAATGTTTTGTATGACAGCACCACCGTGCCGCGGAAGTTGCCGACGGAGTCACGCAGCATGCGCGGCGGGGCAGCGAAGGCGCCAAAACTCTCGAAGAAGCGTGTGATGTCGAACTCCGTTGCGCGGTAATCGACGTTGCGCACCACCACCTTCGCGCCAACCTCATGGAGACCGACGACGGCGTGCGCGCCTGGGCCACTCCGGAGGGCGCCGCCCGGGGCCTCGATGTCGATGCTCGCGTGATAGACACGCAGCTCCTTGTTGAATAGCTTCACACGTGCACGGTAAAGTGCCTCATAGCAGTACTTGGCGTCCTCTACGTTGTCGTAGTCCACGTAGCAGCGAGAGGCACGCTGCGGTACGCCAGTAAGGTTGACTTCGGTGGGCCAGCTAATGTTTCGGATAGGCCCGAACTGAAGGCACAGCTCGTAGATGATATCCTCGTTGCAGTGTTCGTCCAGGTTGCTGAAGCTCACGCGACGCAAGTCCTCCCGTTTATACGTGGTCATCTGAGCCTATGCTCACGGGTCGCTGTCGTTGTTGTTTTTATGGTTAGTGAGGGCAAGGCATGTGATTGTAAACACAACACGAAAGGAAGCAGCGTTGAAGAGATTTTTTCACCACCTGTACAATGAAAACAGTATGAGATAGAGAGAAGAGGGGGGAGAGGTGTTTAAACTTGATAGCGGCACGACGGAGCCTCTGCCCACTTCATGAGGGAGGGGAACGCCTGACACCATAAAGGAGCCCAATAGAGTTTTATTTGTGTATGTGTGTGTGTGTGTGTGTTTATGTGTCAGCACAGCAACCCAAGTACACATAAGAGTCAGGCATGGCGTAACGCCCCCCCCCTCCTCCGCCCAGTCATGTCAACCCACCGACGGAAAACATAGACAAAGGAGCAATGGTGGCCCACTGCACGCTGATCACTTCTTTTGAAGTAGCAAAACCCGTTTATAGTTATCAAGTGTGCAGTGTTCACAGCCTTACAGGAGCGCCGTCAACATCCTCAGCACACACACACACACACATACATACCAAAGCGCTTCCCAGCACGTAAGTAGATACGACATGCACGTCCGAGGGCAGTGACATGCACGTACTTCACATAACGCACATGTTCAGGTCTATTAGTAAGAGATAAGTCCGAGTACATCGTCCAGCTCCGCATCCTCGAAGCGGTACAACGACGGAATCAACTCAACCGCCTCCCTCGTCGAGGTCGGGCGCAGCGTTGTCAGCGCAATAACCTCAAACGGCTTCAAGCGCTCCGCATGTGGTGCCGCCGATGCAGCAGCAGCAGCAGCGGTGGTCCCTTCTGCCGGCATGATAACGTAGCCGTTTTCATCCACCGCCAAGTCCGCGAGGTGTGCGTTGGCGGAGTGGCCGGCGTCCGCGCGGACGCGTAGCCGCCTCGACTGCAAACTGCAGACCACACTCTCCGGCGCGCAGTCTTCTTGTAGGACATCAACGGCCTCGCAACAGGACTGGATGAGGACACCTTTGGACTTGTCCGTTTCCTCAGCGCCGATGCGCTTCTCATGCAGAATTCGGGCAACAATGGGCAGCGACAGCGGCTCCGCGTGGTCAAACACGGGCCCGAGGATGCCGTCAATGTAGCTCTCCTCCATTGCGGACGATGTGCTAAATCAGTGAAGCTGCTGCAGGTAAGCGCGACGTGAAAAGCCTCTTTGCCAGTACACAGAAGTATGTTGTGTTCGAGAGAAGAAAAGAAAGCGTAAACACCGACGAAGTGCTTCCAGTCATTAATGAGGAATGCGTTACACGCATGCATCGAGCCCGCCACAAAGGCCTTGACCTACGCCGGCGAGCTGCGTGTCCCACCCCACCCCTCTATGCGCACACGCACACAAGCGCCTCGCTTTTGCACGAAGGCAGGCCTGATAAATCTCTTTCTTTTCTCTTTCCCAGCGGCATCAGCAAGCGATGGCAAGCATCGCTTTCCGGGCGAGGCAATTTAAGAAAGGGCAGCAAAAGCGAGTTCGTTGAACGCAGGTGGTGATTCGCACGCGCCCTTTTCTACAGAATCGTTTCGCGCGTTACACGTCGGTCACCACTTCCGGGAAATCCACCTTTGCTTTTTTTTTTTTTTGCGGGGCTGCGGACTTCTCCGCCTCCTGCGGCTCCCCTTCGCGGTTACTTTGTTTCTTGAGAAGGCGGAGATGCCATATTCAACAGCCCAGACGTGCTACACTTCTGCATGGCAGATGAAAAAAAAAGGGAGGTTTGGAGGAGAATACAGGGCCACAGGCGGCCATCGAAAGCCACAAGGCCTTTCACTGTGTGCCACGTTTGCAAAGTGCTATAAACAGAACAGCAGCTTCTCTGGCTCCCGCACGTGCCATCCAACGGGGCAGCGAAGCACTGCCGGCTGCGGCAGTGCAGTGGGTGCAATCCACGGGAAACTGCAATGCCTCATGTTCTCTTAGTCCCCACTCCCGGCGCCGCCATCACGCGTACTGCGAGCGTTTTGGCGCCGTAGAGGGCAGTCGGATGCGTGCACCGACCACCATCAGTCCCACTGGGTCGGCACTGCCGGGGGTGCGTCCAGCTGGCTGCCCGTGAGCCGCCGAAGAGGGCCGATGTACGGATCGGGCAGCAGCACCCACACAGGGAAGGGCGACAGAAGGGGGGTGGCCCACGACAGCTGTGGGGCGGCTAAGAGAGGAGCGGCGTTGCCGCGACTCAGGGCCAGACGTGCGCCTCCCGGTCGAACGCGCGGGGGCAGGTGGTGAAGGCCGGCAAGGCCCAACAGTGCCACGGAGCGAGAGGGCAGCAGCACCGTCTGCGGCGGCGGTGCTTCCGCGCGCTCCAGCTGCTGCACCCGTGTGCCACACCTCTGTACCTGTGGGTGCGAACGAGGTCGTCTGCTGTTGCTGCTGATGCTGCAGTTGATAGTGCTCTCGTGCAGCGCGCATGCCACTGCCATGAGCGTTGCATAGCACATGCTCCTGCGAGAGCGGCGCGGCTTCCGAGGCATCCGCCGCCCTTGGCGATAGGGTACTGACGCGCTCGTACAGATTTGCCATGAAGCGTCTTGTGAAGCCACTCATCGGACACGACGTCGGCGGGACGGAGGAGGGGCGGGAGGACTTTGACGTAACGCCTGCTCTAGAGAGGAGGCGCACGGTGGCACTGTTGAGGACTGACATGGCCTCACTCGCGGGACAAGGCATGCGGCCCGCGTACGTGGGTAAGATGCGTTGTGATCGAGGCAACGTTGAAGAAGCGACTGCACCTTCAGAAAGCTTGGCACCAGTAAGCCCTCGGTGCATCACCCCGCCGTAATCAGGCGCTTTCGTATCTGTGTGCCGCGCACTGTTCTTCTGGCAACTCGAAATAGCGTTAGCATCCCCCTCGGTATGTGTCTCCGCAGAGTCAGCCTCTGCCTTCCTCGCTGCTGAAGCCTGGAGGGAGGGCTGCGACGCTTGCAGTGGTGAGGGGGACGTGCAGGCAGTGGTGGAGCCCTTCCAGCTCCCCGAACTGGGCAGTATCGGAGCGGGGGCGTTCGCTCCCGGAGCCACCCGAGGATCATTTCCTGTGGTTGCTGGAAGGGGGGGAAGCGTCGGCGACTTGCTACCCTCCATCGTGTTATCGAGTTGAAAGGTGTCATACCGAGTAGTGCTGCTGCCGCTACCCCCCGGCGGATTCGCGGTACCAGCGCTGTCCAGCTTAGCCCTACGCGCAGCAGCAGGAGCGTTGGCCTCGATATCCTCAGTGGCGTTCTCCGGTAGCTCGGCTTCCTGCAAGAGCCAGCTGCGCATCTGCTGCAGCACCGGGAACTGCATCCGCTCCTCCGCCACTGCACACGTGTCCAATAAAAAGCTGAGCATCGTATTGTCGCTCTGCCTTCGCGAGTCCACCACGCCGCTACGAGCGCCCCCATTGTTGTCGCCTTGTGAAGCGGGCTTTACGGTGGGAGCGGCAGCGGCCTCACCATCGTCCTCCTCCAACAGCAAGTTGTTCAGCTTCACCAACTGGGGCACCTCCGCTGCATCGGCGCCGCATTTTTCTATGAGAAAAGAAAGCATCGCTTACAAAGAGAGTGCCCAAAGGGCAAAGACTAAGAGAGGAGAAAGAAAGCGCCAAAGGAGTAGCAGTCGTGGTTATGCGCTGTGGTACACCAAGTCAAGGCAGACGGTAGTTGGCTGTGGTAGCGCGTTAATAGCCTGAGAAGAAGCGAGACACGGGGGGGTGGGGGGGATTCATCCATTGCCAGCGAAAGAAAAGAATAAACGGGAGAAGCGGCACGAAGCGCCACGGGAAGAGTCACATTGGCAACCGTCAGAAGTAGGAGCACCTCAAGAAGTAAAGCTGCAGAGCCTGATAATTGCTTTCGTTTGTTTGATCATTTCTTTTTTAGGGAGAGTAGGCAGCAACGAAGATGTGCGGCGCGCCAGCAAACAGAGGCACAATAATATTGTTTGTTGTATCTGCACAACAGGGAAGACTTCAACCTCAAAACGGAGCGAGAGCGGCTCACGCACACACACACACACACACACAAACCAAAAAAAAAGAGTAAATACCTTTTGCTTTCCAACGATCAACGCTTTGATGTCCGGGGGCCGCACGGCATCGCGGCGTGACAACGACAAAAAAAAATCAGAAAATGGGGTGGCGTCACGGACTCTCTGAAGCCTCTCTCCACCACCACCACCTGCCGTCGCTGAGGCACCGGGTGGCCGCGAGCCGGTAGTTAACGCACAGCACACAAATGAAGAGCATCTTTAAAGATGGGAGGCGAGAGAGCGGACAATCTACAGCCTGGCCTGCATGTGCATGCGTTGCGTGAGCAACGCATCCCCCTACACACACGTATAAGGGCACGGCACCAACGGCTGGAAAACACCTGTCCACGAAACCGCCAGCGCAGGCGCCACAGCTCCCCCTCTGCGTGGTTACTCCTCCGGGGTAAACATATTCATGAGATGCTCGTAAAACACCCCCAGCGCGGGCAAGTCGGCTTCATCCGCCCCACCAGCGTTGGCGCCGGCTAACGGGATCCCCGTTCCGCCAAGCTGGCCGATGCTACTCGACGTAGGGGGCATCACAGTAGGCGCAGTGGAGAAGAGCCGCTCTGGTGCCACCACCGGTGCTGGTGGTGGCACACTGAACTCGACTCCAGGACTTTGAGCTGCTTCGCGGTGTGGCTGCAAGTGCTTCCTGCTTAACAGATCTATCATTGGACTCATCTGTTCGTACAACTCCCCATACAAGTCCACCGGATGTTTGGAGCTGAAGAAGCCCTTGCCAAGGACTTGCTTGCCCAGCACCTCCAGTATATCCTCCTGCGTGTTTACGGGGTACTGCTGCCAGGCAGCAGCGGGCGTGTGTGTAGCAGCGGCCTCCAGCTTTGACAGAAACTCCCGAGGCCACTGCGCCACCCTCTGCGGCTCTGCCGTCTCATCTACACCCGCGGCAGCGGCGCCGACGGGGGCCGAGAGGGAAGCCACGATACTACGGAGTCCCTCAACGGAGAGCACTGCTGGCGGACCTCGAGCGGATGCCGTTGCAGGGGCGGTAGCAGTCGTGGACGCAGGCGTCGGAGGGGCGGCAGCATTCCCATTCGCCACCTCGGCATGCTGCGCTGATGTTGCCGCAGCGGGGCGTGGGGGTGGGGCATCGTCTAATGCAGGCTCTGTTGCCGCCGCTGGCGCTACTGCCTGTGGAAGGGGTTTGGATGCCGTCTTTGCTTCTGTCGTTGCTGCTGCCGTTGCCTCTGTGGTAGTGGCGGTGGTGGTCGCCGTAGTATCAGCTGGCGGAGCAGTCTTCCGTTCGTCTTCCCGCGCCGATGTGACTCTGTTCGCTACGGAAGAGTACGACGGCGGCGCAAGCTTCAGGGACCACAGCGTGTTCGCACCGAGACCCGTTGTCGCCCCTGTTAAGCTGCCCCGCGCGGTGGAGTTGCCCGCTGCTACACTGCTGTACGTCCCGCCGCCGGTCGAGGTGCCGAATACGCTGGTCCGCCCCGTTGTCGCTGGGGGAAGCAGGTCTCCTGTGACGCCGAAGTAACGCAGGACATGCGCAAAGGTACAGGAGGCGTGGTTATGGCAGCTGCCCTGCCTCCAGTTCAAGCATAGCTTCATTGTCATATCTAGTTTGCCCTCCCGGCGGAGGGCGAAGGCGGCCTCGCTGCCCTGCGTAGGGCTGAGGTCCTCCTCGGACAGCTGCAAGACAAAGTTTGGAGCAATCTGAACAGCGATGTGGTCGGTGACGCTGGTGGGCTGCAGAAGACTCTTTGTAACGTCTACAGCCTTTGACCTCGGCTTATTGCGTCCCATGATGACAAGGCCACGAAAGAACTAAGAAGAAAAATAAGGGTTTTAACGAAGAATTACTTAAGTGTGCGGTGCTACTTTTGCTACGAACGGACAAGGCGAGAGAAGCCACAGCCAACAGAAAAAGGGGGTGAGGAAAACGCAGGAGGCGTCAGTGTGGCATGCCGGGCGGTATCCATCGGATTCATGTTGTCAGGAAGGCGTGGTTGCTTCCATAAAGTGCTCCTTGAAGTCAACCCAGTCCACGGCCGCCTCTCAGGGCGTGCTGTCGTAGTCCGGGTGTCCCCACGCCCTACGCTAAGGTGCTCACGAGTCCTGCTTAAAGGAGTTGAGGCGAAACAGAGATCAGAGACTTGCTACCGCGAGCTCTTCATAAACGGGGGGGAGGGGGGGCCAATAAATGAAGCAAAGCAGTATGGCTTCCGCCCTCATCAGGAAGAAGCACGCCATTCTAACGGCTCACAAAGTCTTTAGTTCACTGTGATTGCCGATGGGCTCTATGCAAAGTGGTGCCCAGCATCCCCCGCTGCTGTTTCAGCTTAGTTTGCTCTTTGCCCTTGTCTGCTTGTTAGAAGCTCCACAAACAGAAAACGGAGTCACTCTAACACAAAGCACTGACACCCACGCACACACATGAGCGCAACCATGTCCGCTGACCCTTGTCTGGCCCCAGTGCGTGCCAGCAGCACAACAGGACCTATGCGCTTTCCTCCTCCCTTCCGCTACGCACCTCACATCGAAACCTCCGCGCCGCACACACTCCTTCCCCGCCACTCGCAATCCGAATATGAGCACAACAAAGAAAAAGAAAAAGGCAAAGGCACCGCCGTCCGCCGTCAGCGGCGAGCACCGCGACACAATCGCTGTTTCTGCTTCTTGTGAGCCCGCCTACTTCCGGTCCGCCGCGGTCAGCGAACCCTCGTTGCGGTGCGTGCGCGACACCTCCACGCGGTGGCGAAGACGACGGCCGCGGCGCATCGACTTCCGCACCAGCGCCGCATCGCGCTCCATCACCTCCCTCCGATTTGTGTACTCCAGATCCAGGTGCGCACGGATGCCGATCTTCGACACATCCGGGTGATTGATGCCGTACAGCTGGTCATATCGCGTCTGAGGCACCTCGCTCATCCTTGTGCTCCCGCGGTCATGCAGACTCTTCGTGTCGTCGTAGTAGATATCGCCTGCACGCACGTCGTCTAGGCGCTCGCGCTCCACGGACACAGACAAGACAGCCTCGAGCGCCGGCCGCTCCCACGGATGTCGCTCCGAGAAGAAGGCGGGCAATTCGGTTGTGGCTGCAGCAGCCATCGTGCTATCCGGCTGGCTGGGATCGCGCATCGGCGGCAGCATCTTCGTGGTGTTCTTCATGGCGTGCAAGTCGTACATCCAGCCGTGGCGGCGGCGGAACTCGATGAAGTCGAACTGCTTCACCGCACGGCCCCACTCGTAGAACTTACTTCGGTAAATGGAGAACTTGCGCAGGGCGTCCTCGACCTCGTCGCGCAGCGGGATCGAAAGATGCGTGCGGGGGATACCGAGCTCGTCCATCTGCGAGAGCACAATTGGAATCTTCTTCTTCTCCAGCGCGTGCACGTTGCCGAAGCGCTGCAGTCCTTCCGAAGTGGGGGTGTAGGAGTGGTCGACGATGCTGCGCAGATACAGCTCGGAAGTCAGCGGGTTCGCGCGCGGCCAGCGGCGATCCACCAGCTCCTGCCAAAGTCCATCGCAGCGGTCGAACAGCCTGGCTTCGCGGTTGCCCAGCAGCAGCGCGTTATAGCTGTTAATTGTTAAGTGCTCGCCATGGCGATGGCGCAAGAAGCGAAAGACGTCTTCGGCCTCCGCCGTATTCCCCGTCAGCGCCAGGGACAACATCACGCTGTCGTAGGTGGACACCGTCGGCTGGATGCCACGGGCACCCATGCGGTCGTACACCGCGTCTGCAACCGCCTTAACATGCACGTAGCCGCAGGTCAGCAGAGTCCCCATTAGGGCATTTGTCAACTGCGAGGCAGCCGGCGTAGACTCAGCCAGCACGGCAGCTCCACACTCGCGCTCTAATGCGGCCATCGCCATGTCATACCATCGGTAGGCTTCCACCGCGCGTTCCTCGCCGGCCTGATCGCCGAGAAGCTTAAACGCTAGTGCTGGGTCGCAGCCCGCCTCGCTGTGCAGCACGCAGGTGCCCAGCTCATTTGCTCTTAGAGAACGTAAGAGGTTCACGTAATCCATCAAGCGGAGCTCCCTGGCCTGATGCATCGCATCGAAGCAGGTGGCAGCCTCCGTATGCAGTCCGCAGCCGGCCAGGTTAGTGGCAAGGTTGAGACGTGCGGGGAGGTCCGCAAGAGGCATCCGCTGCTGCTGCGCAAATTGACTCCGCAGGGACGCCACGCGCTGGTTGTACTGGCGAAGGAACTGCTCCCGCTCGCGCTTGCGCTGCAGCAACAGAACATGTTGCTGGCGCTTCGAAATGCCGCTGAAGTAGTACACGCCCTCCCATTGATTTTGCGGCTTGCGGTGAGGAAGGTTGGTGCGTATGTGATAGTAGGACGGCACCGTCGTGCGAGCTACATTCTGACTGATCTGCATGGCTGCTGTTCGTCCTCTTTGCGGGGGGGGGGGGGGGGTTGATCCTTCAACAACGTTTGCTGTCCACCAGCAGCGTCGGTACTCTTTTGTTTGGGTTGTACAGCGATGAGACGCATTCATAAATGCGTCAGCAGATGGACGGAGAGGACGAGGAAGAGTGGAACGACAAGAGGAAAAAGATAAGTTGGGAGAACGGCTCACAGCAAATTGAAATCAGCAAAGAAAAACAAGTGTAGCAACGAAGGTGATCGCAGGGACACATCCATGCACATGCTTCGAGAACCAAGAGATAGCAGCTATTTCTTTTCTCTCTCCCACGGAGACTGGCAGCGTACGTTGCCAGATCCAGTTGTGAACACCTCCGTGCTGCACGGCTCATCAATTGTGTTGTTGTTCGTAGGTAGCGCACACCCAGGGTCTGGTGCTCAAGCAAGGAAGAAGCTCAGATACATAGCAGGAGTCACAACAGTGAAGGAGGTAGGCTGAAGTGGGGTGCCGGTGGGCACGAGAAGGAAGCGGCAGCACCGACGAGCACAGCGGAATGCCATTGGGTAAAGCCAGCTACCTTTCGCAGCCCGAGCGAAAAGAGAAGACGTGATGAGGCCTGTAATGGACTATGTAGCGACATAGCAAGGCGGGGCCGAGACTACAAGTGCGGCGGAAGACACGCCGGCACATCCCATGCAACATGGGAAACGGTATTCACTTCTCCCGAACACAACACAAGCAACCGGCTATTTTAGATCTGCCTTCTTTGTCATTTGCCTCGCTGCGTGCAGCAGGGACTCCAATACCAAGTGATGTGTGTGGAGGACGCACACATTCCAACGGCTACGCCCCCTAGCTGTGAGAGTTCGGCCTCGTCGCTGGACGCGTTGGGGTCGCCAGCAGTCGAACATAAAGCAGACTACACCCACCTAATGTACACCACCGCACCCTGTCGCGAGTATTCAGGCGTCCTCGATTCCGTTCTTCGTAATGATGTAACTCGCCTGAGAAGGGGGATGCGCAGGGGACTGACGCACAATGAGCTGACGCACGCCCTGCGGCAAGGACTTGCGTAGATGCACACGGCACTGAGCCACGGTGGACCACGCAAGCCCCAGCGCAGGCACCACTGCGTACCGCCCACCTCCAGCAGAGACCGATGAGGACCAAGGCGAGCTGGAAAAGCGCCTTCTTTTCAGCCGAGCACGAGACACGTCATCGAGAAGAGACCGCGCCGCTGACGGCACTGCGCGCACTTGATTTATTCCGATGACGCACCAGTTGTGCTGCGCGGCTGCACGCCGCAGCTGCATGGCGACAGCAGCCACAGAGGCATCTACCTGTGCCGCGCCTTTCATGTCTGACTGGCCCCCCACCGCAGCAGCGGCGACGGAATCCAACACGATAAGTGCACGACCAAGCGAGCCGCCCAGCACGCGCACCGCGTCGTTCAAACGGCAGCTGTTTGGGCCCGCCTCAGTTGAGTTCTGATGAGAAGTGGACGGTTCTACAAGGCGCATTACATCCCGCAACGACGCAACGTGCGATATCTGCAAGCGGGAGAGCACCATTGTAACGGTGCAGGCCTGGCGCACGCTGTGCAGCAAGGCGTCCATGATGTCACGCGGCAGCTGCGTTAGTAACGGGTGAAGCTGCACCGCGCACACAGATCGGCGAGCCGCTGCGGTGGCCAGAGGGCCTAAGCGGGCGGTGGGCACGTCTTCCGAGACGAGATACACCAACGCGCACCGCGCTGCGTCTGCCTCCGCCAGCTGAAACGCATCTTTGCATCGCTGCGCCAGCCCCTGCGCACCCTGCCGCTGCTGCTGGAGAAGTGCTAAAAATGAGGGGTTGTTGCCCAGGCATGCGGCAACGGCAGACCGGCATACATCGCTGGCGGATTGCGCCAACAGACACTGCAACCCCAGCTGCGTCTTGCCGGAGCCTGCCTCTCCGTAGACCTCCGTCACCCATCCGCTGCGAAACCCGCAGCCGCCCAGTGCACCATCTAAGCCTTCGCACCCCGTTGAGCACGTGTATGGTGCGCCAGCAGCCCCTGGCCCGACGTAGCGGGCGGGCGGGCGCAGAAGAGAAAGCGCGCTGCACCCGCGTAGCCTGTTGACAGCACCATGAAGATCGGATGTGCAAACTCCGTGAGAGGAGCCTAACGCCGCCCGGGCGCTCTGCCGCGGGCGCAGGAAGAGGTGCGCAGCGCATTGTGTCATAAATACAAGGGCCGCTCGCTCCACTGTACTGGCTTCACCCGATGCCCACATCGCACGTGCGTCGTGCAAGCTCTCTGCCACATCTGTTACCGATCGAAAATGGAGCTCGGGCATGAGTGAAACTCGGCACTGCTGACGCACCGGCCGCAGCACATCCTGCTCATTTGATACGAGGAACAAGAAGAAGTCCTCCATGGACTTCGTAGGAGAGCCCTCGAAGACACCTGTCAGATGTCGGACGATAGCAGCACGCACTTCCTTCATTTCCCTTGAATCCCACCGGGCAGGTGGGCGCGGAGGTACATCGCTGCACAACAGCGCTGACACACCCGACGGGATAGGCAACTCCGACGCTGTCACTTGCTGCCCTGAAGCAGTGCCGGGATCACTGGAATTGGAAAGAGGAGTGGGAGAGAACAACGCCAGCAAGTCGTGGACCGAACTGCAGGCTTCAAGGCCAAGGGAGAACGGATGGGCTTCAGCGGCCCGTGAAGTGGTCGCTGGCGAACAATCCGATTCGCTCGTCTGCGGCTGCAGTGCGGAGGAGATGCGCCGGCTGCTTGACGGGCACGCCTGCATCTGCTGAGTAAATTCAGGTTGCATTGTTCCAGGGAGAGAGCGAGTTCGAAAGACATTCTGTGTTAAATGGGTAGCAGAATACATATCGTCATGTTCATGTATGTGTGTATGAAGACTGTCCGTTTCGGCTTAGTTCTGCATGTTGGAGCCTACAATTCGTTGAATTATGTGATGGTGCACTGCCGCTGAGGCTGTGCGACATCTACTCGACGTACTGTCTAAATACGGGGGGATCAAGGCATGGGAAGAGAGAGATATGCATTGAGCTTGGCAAGCACAAAGCTCGGCATCCACAACAGCAATGGGTGGGGGAGGGGCGGGAATGCGATGCCGACTGATGCAAAGAAACCAAAATTCGACGAGTACAGAGACCCTCTCTCGTCTGTGTTGCCAGCCTGGCTGCCCCCACCCCTCCCCCTCCCGTAGGCTTGTTTTTCCGCCGTGCACTCCCCTGTTTGCCGTGGAGCACGGAGGTGACCACACAGTGAGGAGAGCATCCTCAAAAAAAAAAAGGGGGGCACGTCAAGCGCTCCCTCAAGTCCTTCGCAGAGCCCCATACACACGTGGCAGCAGCGCACTGCGCTGCAGTTTGCACATGAGTTGAGAAGAGGGGGACTGCTCTCCCCTAACCTTCAATGTATGGCGGTGTATGTGTGCAACAGCAACATGTGCAATCGAAGAGGAAAAGTAACTTAAAATATCAATAACGTTATTCGGCTCTCGCGCTTTGAAATGGAGTTCAGCATCCACCACGGATTTGAAAATAAATAACTAAATAAGCATCTGCAACACGCCAAAATGAGGAGTTGGCTACGCTGCCGGCGTCGGCACCGCCCGGCATAACACCCACGCGTGCTGCCCAGGCACTTCTTCAGCAGGGCCAGTTACAAAAAACTTAAATTCGGGAGGATTGCGTCCATGGATAGAACAGCCAGCGACTTGGTAGCCCTGCTCCAGCACACGTCCGCGCTGTCGGGTCCGTCTCCTTCCAAACGCAGAACGCGTTCGGTGGGTGGGATCGCGGAGTAGCCGGAACTCTTCCAGCAGCCAAATCGCAAAGGAGGGAAGGAAATGAAAAGCACGGGGCCGGGCATCTCTCCCGGCTGCAAAGAGGGGTGTGAGGGGGGGTGTCAGTCTAGAAGAGCAGCGGAAGGAGTTCACAGCAGCGTAAAACGCAAAAGAGCAGCACAAACGGGGAACAGCAGCAGCGTCCGTCACACCAGAAGTGAACAATGGAAAAAGTGAGGCGATCGAACTCCACCAGACAGAGAGCGGCAACACAAAACAATGAAGGTAAGCTCGCCATCCACGGAAAGCCACGCAGGAGCAGGATGATCCGCAACAAAAAAAATGAAAGAAGCAAATGAAGCAGACAACAAAGAATTGCAGTAGACAGGATATATGCGAGGGACATGCAATTGGTGCGTAGAAGCGCCACTCACAGAGCCAACGAGCGTTGATGAGCAGGAGCGGGTGTGGACATCCGGTCGGCAACGCTCCGTGTGAGGCAGCGTAATGAAGCAGAAAGGAGGGACATGTTCGTCTTAGCGCAACAGAAGACGGTGAAGCAACAACAACAACACAAAAAAGGAAAAACGATGAGCACACACGCACACACATATATACATACATGTGCGCTGATGTAACTGCCCGGGCTGTGTGTTTCCCTCCTCTGCCGTAGCGTACCCCAAAGCAGAGGACCCTAAAAAAAAAAAATTGAAGGGCAGCGCATGCAACCGCAACGCAGATATGAGCGACGGGTACGAAGACCGACGGTCAGCAAAGAAGTGGCACCCGTCTCTCTCAAAGTGTGTACAAGCAGCAAAGCCCTTTTGTTAGTCGCCTGCTTACTTCTGTTAATCCTCACTCGTGCGCGTAACCCGCCATCATTAAAGAATCGCCGTACTGCCCTCGTGTGTGGACGCTAACTTCGCTTTCCACCCAGTCACGAGGCGTCGGCTTGCCAGCACTGAGGCAGTGTTACGACGGGCCCGCTTGCCGCCGCGGCCAAGCCACGCGCGACTGTCGGTCCCTTCTGTCATGGTCGATGCCGTAGACGCGTTGTCGCTGCTGGCAGTGGTACCAGGGCTCCTAGTGGTGATGGTGTTGGTTCAGCATATAGAGAGGAACGGCACACTGCAATGAGAACTGGTACCGATGCTGCTGGATCAGAGAACTGCGGTGCAGGCTAAGCTAGAGTCCGTAGAGCGGGTGAAGAAGCTGCCACGTGCTTCATGCAGCGAGACGGGGCTCGTTATAGGGAGGCGGTCAACATGAAAAGATGAGATGCAGATGGGCGAGCTCTCCGCACACGCATTGAATGTTGAGGTAGCGGCTCTTACTGTGGTTGGCGATGTGACTGCCGTGGCTTAATGCATTGCTGCCCTCTCTTTTGTCCTTTCCAAGATTACGATTGACTCCCCCTTCAACTTCATGGGCGGCCGCGGCTCGGAATTCGGCGCCTCTGCCTGCTCTGATAGCACTGTCTCCTGCGTAGACGAGGTAGTAGGCGAGGCACTCGTATACTGCTCGTTGATGTGGCACTCCTCTCCGGCCTTTTGAGCGTCACGCGACGGAGCACAGATAGTCTCGCGTGGCCGTCGTAGCTCCGACGCGGTGTGGAGGCGGCCCCGCCGGGGGTCCGCAGCACCATCGCCCTCCCCACTATTACTGCGGTTCTCGCCATCGCCACTACCATTCTCTTCTACTCGCGGCACGATACCGCGGTTCGCACGCTCCGTTGTGAAGCGGCTGCGGCGCGGCTCGCTGCTCGGCGCGCTACCTCCCCCGTTGCCTCCGCTGTCACCCTCACCGTCGCCTCGCAACGTGCTGACCTCACTTCTGCGAATCGAGCGCGCCTCGCGCGCTGAGACCTCCCGTGCGCGCAGCTGTCGCGTCAGGTACGCCACGTTCTCTAGCAATTTCTTCTCCGACTGGCACTGACGCTGCGCCTTTTCCCGCTCGTTTCGAAGCTCCTGCTCGAGACGCGCCGCCGTTGCCTGCGCACGCGTGAGTTGCCACTGCAGCACTACCACCTGAGCTTCGATGTTCACAGCGCGTGGCTGGCCAGGGGAACTCTTGGCGTCTTCCCCGCTGAGCTCTGTCGGCAAACCACTTACGTTGGCATGTTGTACCAGCGAAGTAGAGTCAGCGGGCGTCGCCGCATCGCTAGACGGAGCAACGCGTAGCTCAGTGCTTCTCACGCCAGCAGCAGCAGCTTCCTTCTCTGCTTCTGACTTGGCTTTCAACGCCTGCAGCTCCGCAGCCAGCTTGGCAACCTCCTTTCCCAAGGAGACGGCGCGTTCTTCGCTCCTCTCCCACCGCGCCTCCATAGCCCGCAGCTCCTCCTCGTGCTCCTCGTCTTTGCGCCTCTCTGATTCACCGAACTGCCTACGCAAGTCACAACTCCCCCCCATTGCCTCTTTCAGCTCTTGCAGCTGCTCTTGCAACTTGATGCGCTCCATCTCCGTGTCGTAGAGGGTGTGGCGTACAAGTCGCAGCTCCTCCCGTGTTTCCTCAAACTCGCGCTGCATCTTGGCCAACGTGGAGCGATCGCTGCCACTCAGTGGGCGAGCGTCCGTAGCTGTCGCTGATTCAAGAGCCTCCACACCATCTCTGCCTTTCCCTGTTGTGGGGACCTCAGTCATCGTGCTCACGTCCCGCCGCGCCACCGAAGAGAATGAGGGCTGCTGCGAGCCGTTGGGGTTGGTGATAGCGTTCATGTGTAGTTCCTCTGCCTTCAGGTCTAGCTGCTTCATGAGCTTCGCATTGCGCTGGTTCAGCAGCGCCAACTCTGTCTTCGCCTCGCTCAGCTTACGCAGTGCCTCCTTCTTTGCGTTGTGCAGATCAGCGGTTTCGTCCTCGGCGGTGGACAGCCGAAAACGGAGGAGGGCGATAGTCTCTTCGTGTTCTCCGACAGCGCGCTCCAGCATCGCGGCGTCCTCGTCTGTGTCGATCAAATCTGATTCCAACGTAACCGCATCGTACAACGCAAGAATTTGATCTTTGTGCAACTCCAGCGCCAGCGCCCGCAGCTCCGCCTCCGAGAACGTTGTAAGACGCTCCTTTAGCTGCCGGAACTCCTCGGCTAAGTCATCTGCAGCCGGGCTTGGAGCCGGGCTCGGAGCATGGGCGAAGTCTTCGCTCCTCACATCATCGAGAAATGCACGCACCTGCCGCGCCGTGCGCTCCGTGTACACGCCAGGCTCTTCGCTATCGGAGTTGTCACCGTCGTCGTTTCGCCCAGGCGTGGTCGCCTGCGCAGGGGAGCTCTGCGCCTCCTGCCGGCTGCTGGGCTCCCCACGACGCCGCTTCGCGATGCTTCGATTAGACGCCCTCTCCCTGTCTACCTGGCGAGAGAGCTGATCGGCCTCTCTACCCCCTTGCAGCCGAAGCTGCTGCACATAGAGCCTCACAGATGCAACGGTGAGCGGCTCTACCCGCTCTACCTTGAGGGTTTCGGGAGCACATTTGCTAGGCATGATGGCGGGGGCAGCGGTGAGACGCGGAGACGGGGTAGGAGAGATGGCGTAACCCGATTGCTGCAAAAGAGAAGTAACAACTAAGGCGTCAGGGGGCAGCTGATCAGCGCGGGTGTGTAGCGTCGTGACTTTACCAGACAGAGAGGATACGCCAGGAGTGGCCGAACCACGCAGAAGCATCTTCATCAACTAAAAAAAAAAAAAGCGCTGTGGTGAGCACCGAGAAGGAGCGGCACGCCGAGCACAAGAAGCTCGACAAGGGATAAGGAAGTGTATGCCAGGCACGTCCCTCCTTTTCAGCTGATATGTGCCTCAAGTGCGCAAAAGGCCGTCGGTGTGTATGAAGCGTCAAGCCAAATATATAGAGAAAAAAAAAGAGATTGTGCGATCAAAACCGGAGGCTTATCAACGGGTGAGGGGGAAAGAGCTGGGGCGTACTTACGCACGTACATCCCAGCGTTGGGGGGCCCGGATATTCCGTGAAAAGCCACCGCGGCAGGCCACTTAGCGGCTAATGGGCAATAGATGCCACAAAAGGGCAACACAAAGACAACTTGGAACGCTGAGTGGGCGCAAAAATGCAGCCGAGAGGGAAAATAAAATTTTAAAAAGATGAAACAGGCGCCTTTAAGAAAATATTGAAGGAAAGCAAAGCCACATCGAGCTTTTGAAGAACGACGTGGCCGCAGGTGAACTCCGGCAGACTTGAAGTGCAGTTCAAGCGCCGCGCACGCACACACACGCACAAGCGCACACTCTGCAGCCCCAAGAAACAAACAAAAAAATAGAGAGTGCAGAAGGAGGGGATAACAATGGGGTTCCTGCCGCACGTTTAATTTCAGAACGGAGCTGCACCCTCCTCTCCTTCCTTCTGTCGCCTCCGCTTATCCCCTGTCGTGTGTACTTCAACGGCGCTAAAAAGGCAAAGAGAAAAGAAGGGGGGGAATACGCGATGTGTGCTGCGTAGACGGATGCTGCCCGCAACACGAGCAGGTATCGAATGGCAGCCTGCCGCGTATGCCGGTCGTGCTCCCAGAAGAAAAAACAGAAAAATGGGGAAAGGGACAGATGAGAGCGAGTACTAACCGAAGCACTCCTCATCCAGGCACGGAGGCGCGTGTTTTCGAGCGGCCTGTCGCCTCACTCGATTACTGTAATGATGATGTCGGTGTGGCAAGTGCAGCGCGGCACGAGGAACGTTGCGCTTGGTGCGTGTGCCACGCAAAAGCGTCAAAAGCATGGAAGCAACGCAGATGCGAGAATGTTTAGACCAGCGATTTGTGAGTGAAGAAAGTAGGGTGAAATTATTTTTGTCTTTTTTTTTACGTGACGCCGCAAGCAGTGGAAAAGGGAGGGGGGAGGGGGGCACGGAGGCCCTCCCGTCTCCACGATTCGGCCTGGTGTGGAGGGGCTCTCACACGCGCGCGCACACACAGAGACGAAAACGCGGTGCGGCAGCTGCCAACGTGCTCACGGGTCTCCAAGAGCGACACGTAGGCATGAGAAATAACGTCTGCACAGCAGCAGAACTTCTGTGTTTGTATGGAATGTGCACCCCACTCGCACATCCACAAGCACTCCACTGCTTAAATGCTCTCTCTTTATTATTTTACGGCTCTGCTTGTGGTCATCAAACCGCAACTAAAGTTGAAGTTGTGATTGAGGGAACGGAGATGCATCGGCGTATCCTACGTGTCGTGTGGGCAACTGGAAGAAGAGAACACAACTCGACTGTACAGCTCTGAAAACGACAAAAAGCTGAAAGATAACAGAAAATGAAGCAGATCGAAACGGCAAACAACAATGCGGCTTTTGATAAGACAAAAGGAAGATATAGCCATACATACATATAGATAGATACGTATATAAGCACTTTTAAAGCAAAGCGTCAACAGGAGAAATAAAGGAGAATGATGCGGAGACAGACAACACCTGACCACAACATCGCCACAGCAAGAACGGCTTTGTGTACGGCGAATGCGCCGCTGGCGTACGGTGCAGCGTGGGTAAATATTTTCCTCTTTAAAAAAGACTCAACAAGAGAAAAGTGAAGTACAAGAGAGAAACTGGCAGCCACTACGCATCACGCTTTCCATCGAATGGCAAAGCAATCCCGTATATATATATACACATACATATAGATACAGATATATATGCCTACTTTCACGCCAGGAAAAGGAGAACGGGGGAGCCAGGCGAAAGGCAGAAGCGGCGTCTTCCCTCATGTCGCTGACAGCGAAACCATCGCCCATCATGCACGCCAAGCAACTGTGCAACAACCACCTCGAGACGCGCACGTGTAGACTCGTGGCACGAGCAACTAAAACAAAGAAAATGGGGACAGCAGCGGGTTGAGGGAGAAAAAGCGATTTCGCGCAACGGCGACGCCCTCTCAGTGAAGATCAGCACCCAGACGTCACCGCCACCACCCTTCCCCACTTCCGCCTCGAGTCCCCTCTTCCGTTATCGTCGTGGCACACGCTGCGTGTACCTGGAAGCATCAGGTGCTGACTCAGCCTGGTGCCCTTACAGTTGCTCCAACATCAGTGTCCTCAATATCGGCATCGGAAGAAGATGCAGAGAGCACCGCGAGCTCGTTGTGTCCGTCCATCTCCTTGCGGGTGGGCGACGACAACAGTTTGGAGGGTGAGATGAAGCGAAGCAAGCGGCGCACCGCAGCAGCACAGGGCTGCTGCTTCTCTTCCTCTCGCACGCGCTCCCACACAGAAGCAGATTGGGGCTCTGAGCTGGCAGTATGATAGGCTGCTGGTCCCTCCTTGCGCTCCCCTACACCTATCGTCGGGGCAGGAGCCACTGTGGTGGGCGAAGGTGACTCGGATCCAACAAAATCTAGCCAAACCACCTCTTCTGCTTCTGCACCCCCCTCAATGTCACTGCCGACGCTCTCTACATCCATTGACGCGGACTGCGGAAGCTTGGCAGGGTCCAGAGAGGAGGACACACCCGAGGTCCTGGATGTCGATGCTCCTGCGGTATCGACTGTGCTAGCTGCTGCTGGCACCTCTGCCAATTCCTCGTTGTACATCAGCACCGCCCCTTCGCACGTGTCCTGCATGCGCAGCGGAGTGTACTGCTGCAGTGCACTCGCCTGCTGACGTCTACGATCGTCGGGCCCTTTTTCATTACGCAGGCTGCCAGGCACGTAGCCGACACCTACGGAGCCAAGAACAGAGCCGAGGGCGGTGCCCACACCCGGCATCGCCATCGAGCCCACTGCAGCACCTGCTGCACTACCCGCCACCGAGCCGACGCCTGTATAAAACGACGTGAGCAGCTCGTAGCGGTACTGCCGCATTGACATTTTATGATCTCCCTTCTTCCAAAAGACGGCGTTGGTGGTCACCAGCGTACATGTCGTGAGTCCTACCTGCACGGCAGCCGTCGTGATGGCTGAAGCGGCACACCCACGAACGCCGAAGTTTGTGATTTGGTAAAGCAGCGAGCGCTTCGTGAGGGAGCTGATGGCGCCGGTTAAGGACAGCCCGCCAAGGTAGTCTCCAATGAGCCGGAGCAGCCACTGCAGCTGCTGGGGTGAGAGCATAGAGATGCGTACCACGAGTATCTTTACAGCCTCGCGCTGGATGTGGCTGCGGATGGTGGAAGAGGACTGAAGGGCCTCGCTGAGAATTTCAGGTGTTAACCTACCGGCGGCGGCGGACATGAGGGTGGCCTTCACCACCTTCGCCCCGATGCGGCTACCAAGCAGCGTGATCTGCGCTGAAGGATGACGTGAGGCGCATCGATGCATACTTTTATGGTGCTTTCTACTTTCGTATTCAAAATGCGTAGATCAATTTATCTGGCTTTTCCAGCAACTTCTCTGTTGTTGAGGCCGCGGGCACTACAACTGATGTATGAGAGGAGGAAGCCAACCGGCAGCACGCACTGTAAGGAAGAACAGCAGGGAGACGGGGGGAGGGGAGGGGGCACGCACACGTAATCGAAAAGCAACAAAATAAAAGCAGAATAGAAACAACAACAACACAAGCACTCCAAAATTTAAAAAGGAAGTAAAGAGAAATTTAAATATTGGATCTGCTGCAGTGAAGCGCGACTAGAACAATGCATCCCAACGTCACTGTGAAGCTTTACTGCATGAGCGCTCGAGGAGATCAGGCGGTGCAGAAGAGCTGCGGTGCGTATGAAAGCAGCGTGAAGATGGAAGAGCGCGATGAAAAGAGATGGAAAGGCCTTGAGAAAAAAAAAAAGAAGAGAGGACAGAGACGCCTTCAACAAAGACCGGCAATGAATGCCAAGTCCTAGGCTCAGCATTGCACGCACTGCACTACCACTCCTCTCCGAAAGCAGCGGCAGGACTCAACACGGCAATTCATAATAAGAAGTTGGGGTGAAGAGAAAGAGCCGTTGCTCCGTGGTGTACGCCTCCAAACTGCTGTGTGCCCTAACTGAAGATTGAATTGCATTTGGTTCGGTTCACACACACAAAAAAAAGAGCTTCAGGAAAGCGATGAACAGTTTGTTGCTCTTGTTGTTGCTTTACCTTATTTTCCCAGTACTGTAGCCGACGGCGGCACATGCGCCACCGCATTCTATCGATTGTATGTACACCCCCCAAGTGGAGCTGTGCTGTGGGCCCCTCATGCTTCGGCCACCTCCTGCTCTGTACTTCGCGCACGGCAAGGAGGACGCCAAACAACACCCGAAGGAAAGCGAGCTCCGTGCTCTTTGATAAGGAGAGCGATAATCTAATAAGACGAGAACTTGAAACCAGAATGTATGATACAATCCAGCAAGTTTGCAACAACAAAGAAGGAAAGAGGAGGTGCTACTCGGTGCAAGCACACGAATTCACGAAGCGTTGCCGCTGTCTATGCTCGGAGCGATTAATAATACTCGCGACCCGTACATCACGTCGGTTCTTTGCCATAATATCGCGTCGTGGCTTCCCCGCCGTCTGCTGCGCCGCACCGCCCGCGTAGAAGTCGCCCCGCATCACCGCCGTCATGACCGGCTCCCCTCGATACAGCTGTTGCCGATACTGGTTGTCCAGTACCCACCGGCCGCCATTGCGCTTCGCCAGCACATCAGCCGTGTACGTGTTGGGCACAGTGAGGCCGGCACTGACCTGTGCGCCGGTGAGTTGGACATAGGGGTCCAGCGCACGTCGGCGCGGCAGGGTGTTCTCATACCGCAGGACCGCCTGCTGGTGGTGGTAGGCCTTCCACTGTCCCTTGCTCGCCTCGTGGGGGTGGAGAGTCGCTTCTAGATCTGGTGCCTTGACTTCGCGGGCGTGGTGCGCCTTCTGCACGGCAAACACAAAGCACGAACGATCTGCTCCGTTGACTTCATCGAGGCGGAGGGCTGATGGCGGCTGCTGCACCGGTGATGCCCGCAACAGCAAGGCCTGCTGATCCTCTTTTTTCAAGATGCCCATCTCCGCTGACAGCGCGAGCTGCCGACTTAGGTGCGACGGTGCGTCCAGAGACGGAGACTGCAGCAGCTCGCGGCCATCGAGTGACGCCCACGCCGGCCGGCTTGACCCGCTGACTGCACCAACGAGCGCGGCTGCTGAGGTGGCCGCCACACGAAATGAAGGCCCTGTCGCCTCACAGCAGTCGTAGCGGTTGCTGGAGGCGTGCGCAGTTGTCTGGGTTGCCCGCTCCCGTGTGACAAGAGCGCCGGCGCGTAAGCGTTGATTGGCGTCGCGGTGGAACATGCGCCGAACAGCGATGCCGTTGCGCTGTTGCGCCTCTGCATTTACGCTTCTTGTCATCTTGGGCAGCTCCTCTATGTTTACTTGTGTCGTGGCTGGGCGTGCAAGGTACCCTACCACTCTCCCTGGTGAATTCCACCCTGTACAGGGGAATAGAAATCGTGAAGAGAAGAATGAGCGATGGATAACAAAAAAGGGGGGGAGACAAGTTGCGGTCATGGCACCACAGCCACGCAACGGGAGCATCGCCTAAAAGGCCGCCGGGACTTCTCTCTGAAGCATCACGCAGCAGGATCGGCACAAGCGCATTCATGCTTTCCTCAGCCACGCGATCTCGGTTTTCTTTTTCCTGCGGATGTCATGCGTCCGACCACTGCAGGAGAAACTGTTGGCCTCACGTGATAGACGAAAACGCGACGGGAGCACTGGCTGTGCGGCTACACTCACGCCTGCATCCAAACCACAGCAAGAGCACCTCCGCGGATCGTCTACGCCGCACGATGAGTCTGGCGCACGTGCGTGTGCGACTGCCCCCAGCAGTCGAACGGCCGCACCACGCACCACACACCCCTTCCACGTTTGTTTCGGCACGTTTCACTAACCACTACATGATAGCACTAGGCACCCAGATGAACACAGCAAGAGGTAGAGGACAAGAGAACCAAAGAATAGTATTAATCATCGTAACGGGCTTCAAAAAGAAGACGTGGCGCATCGCGCACGGAACAAGAGCAAAAGCAGTGACGTGTCCGTCAAGCACACACGCCCACATACCACCAAACCCAACCCCAACACTTCCAACAGCACGTATGGTGACTCAGCCGCCCGCGTGCAGGCCCGCCATGCAGCGGAGTCCGCCTCATCCCACGCGCTTCCCGCATTGTCTGTAAAATAAAAAAGTTAAAGAACAGAGAGGGAGAGCGCAAAGCGTATTGAAGATTACGTGCAGTTACACGCTAGCAGTGGCCATCGTCGCTACCCATGGAACACCAGACACGCCGTACGTCAGTCAAAACCCTCTCGCTCACGATACGCATGGCAAGCTTCTTCTCCTCTCATGCTCCCTCGGAGCGTGGCCATGGAAACAAACAAACAAACAAACAAAGAAGCTGTTGTTGTGGCTGTTGCTGCTCCAGTCGCAGCCGTGGCATCTCCTTCAAGCGGCAAGCAAGGGCCAAGAAACTACGAGGTGCAGCCACGTTGTCGCTTTCGTTGCCCTGCTTCATCGTCAGTCCAGTGTACTGCTGCGCATCTGCGCGCTCATCACTTGCGGCATCTCCCACAAGTCGTTCTTCACCTTCCATGGCTTTGCGTTGTAGTTCTGCGGCGCCTTCGCCCAGTTAAAATACGGATTCGGAATCTTGATGCCGCTGTGGGCCAGCGGCTGCGTCTCGTGCGTGCAGTTCTCCCACACAGTGTCCTGCAGCGTACCGGAGGTAATGCGAAAGTACTTAAACTGCGCTACTGACTCGTTGCGGTTCGTATCGGGGTCTACGCGGTGCTTCATTTTAGGTGCCAGCGAGCCCCAGGCAGCCTGGCGCTCCGCCTCTTGGTTCGCCAGGTAGCTGTAGAAAAGCCGCGTACCGGAGACAACGTTTTGCCGGGAGTACTCGTAGTAGAAGCTCGCGGAGAGCGTCGTAGTGAACCAGAAGCCCGCCTTCTTCCAGCGGCCCATAAAAATGGCGTAGCCCAGAGGGGGGAAGATGCTTGCCACAGCGCGGGCAAGGTACGAAGATTGCCCCTCCTCCCACGCCCGCTTCCACCCGTTCGGCGTCGGATCGCGGATCCGGAACGGCTCCGGGCCGTGGGTATAGAGATACTCGTAGGCGTAGAAGTACCCACCGGCGCCCACTAACCCCGCCACGTTCACACGCAGCATTCCCATGAAGAAGGCGATCAGCCACGCAAAGCGCGTGCGTGGGTTGGCCACCACGTTCCCAGAAATCTGCCCACGTGCGATGTAGTAGTTATACCACCACACGTTGAGGCCCGCCAGCCACAGCCGCACGATCTCACTCGTGTGGTGGCTCTCCGTATACGGGACATCCTCGTGAGCGCCAATGAACTCGTTCAACGAGAGGAAGTTGAAACCTAACTTCTGCACACCAAACCGGCGAGCCTGATGCGTCTCGTCCAAGACGTTGAAGGGCGCGGAAACATCAACTATAGGGCGGACGGTGTCCTTGTGTGCTGGGTCAACAAAGCTGTACCAGAGCTTCATGCGGTAGGGGGCAGCATTCTCGCGCTCTATGTCCGTCATGGTCTTGGGAACATTGCATCCCTCACTCCGGAGGACATCTTCGTTCACGCCTCTAGAAAACATCGTTGCGGTGGTGCAGAGAGTTCGGCAAAGTACGATAAACAGGGGGGGGGACTCGTCTACCTGAAAGAGCCGGACACTGCAGTCAGTGCTTGCAACTTCAAGCAACCCCTGCACAGCTGGAGAGAAGCACTGTTCTCTCGCTTCGGGGGAGGGGGAGGGGGGAGAGTTCGTAGAGCAGTACGCAGACAAAAAGAAAAAGAGAGGGGATACTGCGATCGCACCGGCAACGCCTCTCAGATCACGCCCACCAACAACCTATCTACCAAGCACAGGGATGTACGCGCACACGCGACTCCTACCCGGATTCTAAACAGCAAAAAGGGAGTGAAAAAAAGCAGATAATGTCGTCTTCTTAGCGAGAAGATTACATAGAGAGAGCGGTCAGCGGAAAAAAAAAAAGAAAAGGAAACAATAGAGCTTCGTATTTCACTTGACGTCTGCCAAGTAATTCGTCTTCTCTAGATGAGAGCAAATACTCTGTTATTTCTTATCAATCTCTACTACAAGTGGATACGCGGTAAAGCAATGGCAACAGAGATACCGAACTCGTCTTTAACTGCACTGGGGCGATGCCTTCTGCTATCCGATAAATTATGACGCTACTACAGTTCAATGCGCAAGACAAAGAAGAAAACAAAAAACGGAAAAGAAGAATGTCTGGGGCTCCCTTCCTACGATACGTCCGCACTCTACGGCTAATCTCGAAAAGATATAAGAAAAAGAAAGGCGCTCAAAGAAACGTTAGGCGAGCCCTGGCACCGCAACTCCTAAATCTGGCTACCCTATGGTTGTGCCCAGAGCAATGCACCGCTCCCTGCCCGTCAAGGCTGCACGCCCCCGATGCGCACAGAGAAAGAGAGAAGGAGAGACAAAGATGGCCAAGATGGCCCGCGTGCCTTGCCCAGCTCGGCGAACAAGGGGCTTCCGCGTCAGCAGCGACGCAGGGAAGGAAAGAAAAGAAAAGCGAGAGACGTCCCTGCGCGAAGTGTTGATCCTGCTAATTGCGCTGTGGCAATCAGCCGGCGATGCAGCAGGGAAACTCGATGAATACTACCTATGATATTACAAATATATATGTATCTATATACGTATATGTAATACTTTCTAGTAAGTTGCAGTTTTATTCCCGAACCGTCCCTTACGCTCAGTGGCCGTGGGGTCATCAGAGTTCATGCGTATGTATGGATTTGTATGGCATACAACGCGTGTGTGCATGATGCAAACGTCACAGCAAGATGAGAACAGAACGACAAAGGAGGGCGACAGAATATATGAGGCGGTCACGATGAAGCAGAGCTTCTTCATCTGAACTCCGGCAATCTGCAAAGCCACTCTTCTCTCTTTTTTTTCTTAGAAAGGCAGCTTCCACGGGCAGCCGGGATGAAAATCATCCTGAATTTTCTTTGATGCTGTTGGCGTGTTGTAGTAAGAGAAAGATAACCCATTACTTCAGATGGTGTACCGATTCCCTACATTTGTTGGCATAACAGGTGTGGTACGCAGGCACCTTTGCGATGCCACCATCGCAGTTTTAAAAAAAAGGAAAGGAAAATCGATGCGAGCTCTAGCGCAATAAACTCCCTCAATTGTATAAGAGTGACCCGTGTGCTTCTTTTTCTTTGTCGGTGTCTGTCGAGCCGCAAAGGCTCTCCATCATTCATAAGAGCGTTTAGTTGTTAGTTACGAAGTAAAAGCGTTGTCTCCGCCACCCCGCTCCTCAGCCCATCACTGCCACATAAACGTGCAATACAGGTGAAGATATAAAGAGGAAAAAAAGAAGCAAAGAGCAGCATACTTCAAAACCTGGGTATGCTTTACATCCTTCTCTTCCTGTGGATGCCCGATGCGCGTCTTCGCTTCAAGAATTCAAGTTTCTTCATCTCCCAAGCAGAAGGAGGCACCCTAACCCGCTCCTCTATGGAGAAAGAGAAGACCTACACGGGCGTGGCAGGGAGACCTGCAGACCGCACCGTCACTGAATTTTGGAGGAGGGAAGAAGCAAATCGAATCATCTCGTCGGCGTTCGCTCGTTCAAAACCGAAAAAAAAAAAGCAAATGATAAGGAGGACGCATAAAAGCTCAGGCAGAACGACACGACACAGGGGATTTCTTTCTTGTCTTCTTGAAGGGCGTGCAGACCAACGACAAATAAAATAACGAAGAGAAGGTCACAGGGGAGTAAAACAAATACAGCAAATTGTAAGAATCATAACAACAGCAAACCGTCTTTGGTGAACTTGACATGATCTTCGCTAGAGGAGCTCAAGCGATAAGCTCTCAGGACGGCTCGGCTGTACCCGTAGGGCAAAGGTGCATTGCCTTCCGTCATTGAAGAAAAAAAAAAGGGGGGCTCTCAGCCACCGGCCGCCCTACAAAATACTCAGCATGAGTGCAACACTGCCTTCCAGCGATCGCTGCGCTCTTGCCCAGCTGTCTGATGTTCCTTTGCAACAGAAGAAAGGCCAGTCAGCTGTGCGAAAGTCGGGGGCCAGTCCCCTCAGCGGTGGTGCCACCAACGTGATACACATCGCGAGATAGGAAGAATCACAAAATCCGAAACAGCGGTGGAAGCAACAAACGGGCATGATAAGAAGAGAAGTAAAAGTCAGACATGGGTGCCACAGCGTACTGGCGATGGTACAACACGTGGCACCCTACCTCTTCAAAGTGCGAAGAAACTTCCCCGGTTGCACCCCCATCACCGCGGCACTTACATAAAGCGTGTGTGCGGCTTCGATATTATGAGCAACTGGAATAACAATAGCAAAAAGAAACCCACTAAGCGGTCAGGGTATGGGTGGCCTCCGTGAACGCAGTACCCAAAGAAGCAAAACAAAAGAATGAGATAAAAGAAAGGGCAATAGAGAGAGAGAATAAAAGCCAACGATACAGTCCCTTTCGCAGAGCGGGGGTAGACAACAACAACAAAAAAAAACAAAAAAAGGATCGTTCTGATGACTGTTATCGAACGCCAAGCACACACAGAAAGAAAAAGAAAAAGTTGTGAATGAATTAATGAGCCACAAGCGCCGTGTCTGTGAAGGCATCAAGCATAAAGGATTAGCATGGATATAGAAGTGTTGGCATCAGCACTCTGTTCTTCCAATGAATGAAAGAGAAGAGACACCCATAAAAGAAAAAGAAAAGCTGTAAGTAGAAGACTTCTGATGGATATTAACAGCGGAGGAGCACAACGGCATGCAGTCTCACATTCAAAAGGCAAGCAGCACGCACACACACACACGCACATGCAGAGACACATCCTTAAAAAAAAAAAAAATCGTACAGCACTTAACGTTCATTGACGCTTCTGATCTGACCACAAGCCACATGCGAGCGGAGCAGAAGCGCGTTTAGTTCTCGTTTCTTTTTTTTTTACTTGTTTTGTACAGAAGGACAACGACGCATGGCATCTCCTTGTTTTCTCACTTGTTGGCGACGAGGAAGTCTTTTTTGTGTCGCCTTCACCGCCAGAGATGCGCGACCCCAACGTCGTCTTAGAGAAAGCGGTGCTCCCCCATCTTCCTTTTTTTTTCTTTTCCACTGTGCGCCCAGAAAGCCGGCTGCTCCGGCCCGCGACACATCCCGCTTCTGCACGTCGCATGCTGACCGCCCGGCGAAGGCGTGAAAACTTCTGTTATTGTCACTTTTTGTTGTTGCTTTTTAAATGGGGAGAAGGGGTGGAGTACTGGTGTGAAGGACCCGCGCCATGCTGCTGCTGAACTCGTTATCGGTTGCAGCAGAACGTTGGAGCGTGTCCATTGGAAACAGGGGGGATAATGAAAAATAAAAAGAGAAACCAAAATTCAAAAAAAAAAAGAACTTGAATACAGCATATTTAATTTCAACGCGAAGAAATGCGCCGCTTCTCCCTCCTTTGCCCCGTGAGGCATGCGCACTTCTCCGTTCTCTCCTGTTCATTACCGACCGATTACGTTTTGTTTGACGCATTATGCATTCGCCCGCCCGTCTCTTTGACGTATGCCAGAAGAAAAAAAGAGAGAGAAAGAAAGAAAGAACGAGGTGGAAGAGCGACTCATAGTAGCCATCGAACACCAAAGCACGGCGTGGTGCAGCAGTGCTCGAGCAACTACTGTCAT
The DNA here is from genome assembly GCA_001299535.1 of Leptomonas seymouri. Taxonomy (NCBI): domain Eukaryota; phylum Euglenozoa; class Kinetoplastea; order Trypanosomatida; family Trypanosomatidae; genus Leptomonas; species Leptomonas seymouri. The sequence goes on from LJSK01000041.1 coordinate 60,834, forward strand.
TGATAGAAAAGATAATGGAGGAAATTATGGAGAACCCACAACTCAAGGAGCACGCGTTGTTCACCGCCCATGTACAAAACTAAGGAAGGCCGCCATCTCCTTTTCTGCACCGCCCTCCCTCTGTTTTTGGTTTGCGAGGGAAAACGTTAAAAAGAGCAGTAAAAGGGAGAGAAGGCTAGGTTGACTGAGTGGGCGCCGAGAGAAGATCAAAAAAAAAAAAAAATGGAAGGGAATAGGCAGCGAGTAGAGAAGGCTGACACAACACGTTAACCGAAATTTGAAAAGACGAGCTCAAGAAGAAGGGCAGCGTACTTTTCTCTCTTCTTTCATGACGAGATTCAGAAGACGCACGCATATATATAAATATGTGTGTATGTATGTGTATGAAGATCAACACCTCAACAGCCGAGCAAGAACAGCTGAGGAAGCGCACAAAAGCGGGGGGATAAAAGAGAAAAGTTGTCGCACACGACCGCGGCAACTATAAGCCATAATATAAATAAAAAGAGTGTGCAACACCACGGCAAACAAAAACAAAAAGAAGAAACGCAAATAACACGCAGCACACACGCATGAAGGAAGATAAACAGATCAAAGAAAGAAAAGAAACAAATAGGATGTCTCCCTCCCCCTCTATATATCTGAATATATATCTATAAGGTTGTATGAGTATATAGATATGCCTAGGTGCGTGTGAGCCATCGCATTAAGCGAGCACCGCCAACGGAAACAAAGAGAAAGAGCGAAAAATAGAAGACATCGTGGAAACGAAAAAAAAAAAGAAAATACGCGCAAAGCATAGGGAGATAACTTTCTCGTCAATGTGCCTTGTCTCGTAATGATTCGCAGCACTTCCGTTGTTGTGCATGCGAATAGGTGTGTCTGTCTGTGGGGGGGGGGGGG
>LJSK01000041.1:61788-71992 GCA_001299535.1 Leptomonas seymouri
GGGGGGGGGGGGGGGGTGCGCGCGCGTCTATTCGCGTACGGCGTACGCGAAACACAAGGAGGAAAAGGTAAATCAAAAGAAGAAATGAAGCGGCTGGATGGAAGCAAGCGCAAAGGACGTACAGCGATTACATGTAAGCCAAAAATAAAATAGTGCATGGAGATCGGGTGAAGAGATCAGTACAGCTTTCACAGGGGTAGTAAGAAATGGAGAAAGCGCAGTCCGCCGGCATGGCGAGATAAAGAGAACGACAGAAGGTGAGGGGGAACGCAATATAGAAGTCCAAAGCTTCTATGCACATACAAAGAAAAAAAAGAGAACAGGATAATAGCAAGCGACGAGCGTCGTGCAACGCCGGTCGTGTTCATACAGGCGCGATGACCACAGAGTGTACAGCAGTGTAAACAGAAAAGAGGAGCACGCGGATGTAAGCGTGAGCCCACGCGAGTCCGACAGGGCATTCGAAGCCCACCTTCACCCGCAGGCCACATAGATGGAGCAAAGCAAGGTGCTAAAACTCTTTCTGCCGCGAGGCTGCAGGAGCGGCGCCAAAGCAGCTAACAAGATCTTCCACGAATGCACGCACATGCGCGGCATCCACAGCGCCACCACCAGTTGACCACACAGCGTCCCCCTCTGCCTCAATGAAAGCCATACTCGCTACACGAGATACGTGGCCGTTGCCGTACTCCCGCGTGGTCATGGACGGCAAATCACGCGAAAACAGCAGCCGGCCGCCTGGTTGGCCCCCGCCGAGTGGGCCAGCGAGGCCGGTGCCGTCGTCCTCATCCCCTTCTCGGAAAAAGGCCTCGGGTGGGCGCAGCAGCGTCAAAAGTCCGCGCATTCGCGCAAGCCACGCACGATACATGGGCCGCAGCTGCGAGGAGCTGTCCAGCGAGGGTGAACGGGGGAGAGACGCGAAGGAGGCGGAAGGAGAGCCGGCGTCTGGCATCCGCAGAGCACCCTCAAAGGACGAGGTTCGGGAAAACACAGCAGAGGATTGAATTGGCGTGGTAACGGCTACCGCCTCACCGGCCCCTCGGGGTGTTCGCAGCGATGGCAGCTCCAACGCGTCTTGCAAAAGGCGCACCCGCAGCGCTACGTCGTTGAGGTCCAGAGACAGCTTCATAATGCGGCCCATCTCGAGAATAGCCGCGAGATGGTAGCCACGGTCCATGGCCACCGCCGCACGCATCTGGTAAGGGTACGAGAGGCTTTGATGCTGCTCCGTCGCCTCTGCGAGGTCGACCACCGTGTGCAGACAGCGGTTACGCCCCACCAGCAACTCGGAGGGAATGAAGCACACCTCGGGACTGCGCTCACGGCGGTGTAGGTAGGGAGTTGTGGTGTAGGCAGGAGTACTCCTGAGCCTGGCAGAGGGACCGTTGAGCTCCAACAAGCTGAAGCGCTTCGCCCAACGATGAATGCAGTCCGTTAAGATCGTGCTGGCCATCGATGCATCACCCTCCACCTCCCCCTCCTCCTCCTCCGCGACTGCGTACACGCGGGACAGCAGCAGAGCCGCAGTGGGGTGCAGCGGGCGCAGACGCAAGGCGTTGTGCAGCACGTACTGCGTGATACGACGGCGGTGAGCGTTGGGAGGCAGCGATGGGAAAAGAGCTTCGGGGCGGATTTCATAGTTCGCGTACTGCGCAGCGATACGCACGAGGCCGTCCGCGCGATCGTGTGCGGTCAAGGACAACACGACGCTTGTGAGCGCCGCCCTCGAGGGCAGCGTATCCGTCAACTCCTTGTAAACAAAGGTCTGCACCTCGCAGGTGAGCCAAGCAAGCCAGCGCACTTCCAGCGCAGTGGTGCGCGCAAAGGTGGTCGCCTCTGGTGCCGTCGACGCCCATTGCTTCATGACGACACTGCGAACGGCATCCTCGGAGTGGAAGCAGTCTCGCACCCACGCATTGGTGAGCGAGTCCACCGCACACCGCACCTGGAGGGGCATGAGGGAGAGGGCGTAATCGACTGTAGCGCACGCCTTGCTGACATAGAAAGACGAGGAGCGCGATGGGCACTGCCTGGCCTGTGTAGTCTCCCGCAACGCTCGCACGAGCAGCTCCTCCTCCGTCCCCGGGGTCGCCCACTCCGCGGCACGGCACAGGAGGTAGTTGAGCGGTTGGCCAAGGGTGCGGTAAGCCCGCATGTAGGCGGTCAGGGCACTGCAGAAGCACAGCGTGCGGTGCTGCGGAAACAGAAACGGCACCTGCGCCACAGCCCCGAGCAGCGCAACAGGGGACGCGATTTGGGCAGCGTCCTCGTAGGACTGCATCCAGGTTTCGGGCGACAGCGTTGCAAGCTCATCCCTCGCACACATCTCCATCACGTCGGACGGAGCCACGCTGTCGGGGCACAGCAGCGCCGCCGTAGACAAATCGGTGAAGGCAGCCAGCAGGTGCACGTGGCCGCGATGGCGGCAGAGAGAAGCACGTCGCACCAGCGTCTGGGCTAGGAGTAAGAGGTGCTCCGCCCCACGGCAGCTGCCTTGCTGGAAAAGCGCGTGGATGATGTGGCTCAGGCTGCCGTAGGCAGAGTCCCACGCGCCGCGGCAGAGTTCTTCGCGGGCACGCTTGGACAGTTCCGCCCAGCGGAGCAGACTCGCCTGGACGCGGTTTGTGTAGAGGTAGCGAGTGAACAGCTGCCACGGAAACTCCGGCTTGTTCTTGAGGAGCGTGCGCTCTGCAGTGGCGCGGCAGAGGGTGTAGCAGTACATCGGCGCGGAAAGAGGAGATCTGGAGGAAGAGCACGCAGCCGCAGCATCAGCAGCAGCAGATGCAGAAGGTACAGCCGCGCGGCCGTCCACGTTGGTCAGGGACATGTCCGTCGTCATCACAAACATGTAGGAAGGGTGGCAGCGCAGCGTCGGGGAAAAGGGTGCCGCCTGCGCCGCCTCGCCCCCTCCTCTCGTCCCTTCGTGGAGGGGGCGCATGTCGTTGGTGGCCGAGCTGTCCAGCTGCGCCGGTGAGGGCGGGGGCAGCCGCTCGCGCACCCCGGTCCGACAGTGCCCCGGCAGCTTAGCCCCACCACTCTTTTGCTCCACTGTTGTTGTCGCCTCGTGAACGTCGGAAGGCAGGCACGCGTGTCTCTCCGCAGATGCAACAGCAGCAACGTGCACGGGAGCAGATGATAGGAGCGGCACTGGTGCTTGCGGCCGTGCCGATGCACAAGGAGGTGCACAACACGCAGCAGCATCAACGCCAGCAGCGGCGTCTGGCGCACACAGACAAGCTAACCCGTCAAGAGCCTGCTCACCGCCTGCGATGCTTCCTGCATTCGTCACTCGTTGCGGTGAAGCTGGCAGCGTGTTGATCGCAGCAGCCACCGCAGAATGGCCAAGAGCGTTGCCCTCCTCACGGTGACCCTCAGGAAGCGGAGAGGAGATGGGGCTAGAGGGAGAGAGCATGGAGGCTGCGGCGGTCTGCCAGAGATAGCTAGAGCCGGGGGCCAGCGCTGCGCGAGTGGCGGCTTTTGAAGCGGGCGTAATAACATCTTCAGCGGTGGTGCAAGGTTTGATGTCCATCATCGCTGCCTCTTCGCCTATTGCTGCCTCTACTGCATTGACCATCCCATTACCGTCCTCGCAAGTGGCCTGTGGCGATGCAATAGAGGTGAGCTCCCCGCCTAGGCTTTCATCGACCTCATTGCTGTCCTCCCCATCCTCCTCGCTGGCCCCCACGGCGTTCTCTGAGGCCAAAGCCTCGGTGCTGTCTTGTGCCAGCCATGGAGCAGTGGAAGTGGAATTGGTCAGCACCTGCACGTCCTCTCCGCTGTTCGCTCGCAGCAGCGGTGTTGGCGGTGGGGATGCCAGCGAGGGGTGGTGCGGGCCGTTTGAAGCAGACGCAACGTGCTGCTCGCACACGAAAAGTCGAGTCGTCCGTCGATAGCTCTCATTTCCGCCCTTCCCTGAGGCGGCCTCATCCTTCACCCACTCCTGCGCAGCAAAGCAAAAGACGCGCTCTAAGCTGGCAGGGTGCACGGCGTAGTGGCAGACCGCCAGCGAACGCCACACCCATGGTTGCCGCACAGCCTCCTGCGCGGCACGGCACACAAGCGACAACTCCAACACATCACGCACGATGAGATAACCGGCGATGTGCTGAGGAAAAATGTGCATCCACACGACACCCCACTTTGCCCGCAGCGAAGCAGCGGTGGAGGTTCTCGCCCCATTGCGGTCAGTGCAGCTCGCGGTGGTGCACTCAAACTGAATGCTCGCGTCTCCACCGTCATCTTCCTCTGAAGAGGAATCACTGGAGGGGTGCATGAACCGTGCAGAGCCTCTGCTCGGGGTATAATTGGAGCTTTGGGTCCGATGGTTACTCCTCCGCGTTGCATGCTTGCTGGCAGGGCTGCGGGCAAGCCCCGCGTTGCTGCTCACCTCCGTCAGACGCAGCGTGTTCTCTTCAGCAGCAACCATCGGCAGCGGCACCGAGACGAAGATGAGCGGAGCCGGGGACGGTGGACGCGCCGCTGTCGGTTGAGCCTCCGAGACCGTCGTGCGATCTATCTCTACGAGGGAAAGCAAATCCTCGTAGTAGCGTGGAGGATTTAAGCAGGTGAAGTTGGCGCTAGAGTTCAGGCTGCCTGCTCCATCTGGAGCAGGGAGCTGAAACTGTGGGAGCATGCTGCCGAATTCCCTTTTACCGTTGTTGCTGTTGTCTCAGCGAGTAGAGCAGTGTCCACACGCTCAACGTGAATGTCGAAATCCGAATGAGTATCGTAGAAGCCCGCAAAAAAAAAAAGGGGGAGCGTTGAATGTCAAAGAGAAAAGGCCAGAAAACAGCAACTGCTTCTGAAACCAAAAAGAAGAAAAAAAAAGAGAGACGTAAGCCTGCACGGCACGCACACCATACAGAAGAAAAAACACAAAAAAGTTTCGAATGTACAAAAAAGGATAATAAAAGAATTAATAATGATAAAGTTAATAATGAAAATAATAATAATAATGATGCTAATGACAAAGGGGTTACAATTTTTTGTTGTTGTTGCTGGTTGTATGATTTAACAGTGAATAACAACAACAATAACAACGAGGAGTAAGCGCTTCCTAAGGAGAAAAAAAAAATGGAAACACAAGCTGCGTGGCTGAAACAGTAGCAGGGGGGAACGAGTTGAATTTAGTGCAAACTGATCATAAGAACTGAGTCGCAACACAGATAATGATTGACAAAAAAAAGGGAAAGGGCAATAGTAACTTGACAGCCTTCAAAGCAGTACAGGGTGTGGGGATACACAACAAGTGAGAGAATTATGAAACGCAGGAAGGCCACCGTAAGGAGAAACGACACGCAAAATGGAAAAAAGAAAGGAGAAAAGCAAGAGGCGCCTTTAGGTCGTACCGCTTCTAACTGCGCTGCGTTAGCCGAGGAAAGTTAGCGTCCGTCTCCGATTACCAGCTAAGCTAAGCACACTTGCTGCTTCTGTCGCTTCCGCAGCTGCTGCAAGAACAGAAATCAATAAAGGATCTTGATAGCACTTCACAAGGAAGAAGAAAGATGAGAAAACAAAAGCAGGGTTTCCCCCCTCTCTCTGGTGAAAGTAAGTATAAGTGTGAGGGAGATGCACTCAAATCAATGTAATGCGGGAGCTGTAAACAGATGAGCAACCCAGAACCCCCGAATCTCAATAAGAGTACGCTTCCACCTTTCTTTCCTTTTTTATCGAATTCTTCTCTGCTCACTCTCTCTCTCTATGTGTGTGTGTATGTTGCTTCTACGAGGCAGCGTGCCCGGTTTACGATGCTGGCGCCACCGCTGACAACGACAACTTTCAGATTAGAACTCGAAAGAAAAATCAATAAATAAAATTAAAGAAATAGCAGCTTTGGAACCCCTTTCCAATCAAAGAAACGAAGGAGCTGGTGGTCAAAATAAAAAAAAAAAAAACAGAGAACACAACGAACTACACCGATGAAATTACAAGAGAGAAATAAAAAGATATAAAAAAAATTTCTTTCGGTGCGTAGGTGGTTTATTTAAGGGGATCACAGGGAGGGGGGGGGCGAAAGACAAAAGAGCTTCAATTATTGAAGGTGTACAGCGGCGTAAAGGAGTACAGTTGAAGTTGTGTAGGGTGATGCCTTTTTCTTTCTCTGCGGTGGGTGGTCGCGTTCATGACACAGCACGGAAGCTAACAGCAACGTCTGTAGAAGACAAAGTCAGCACAGGAAACGAAAAGAAAAAAAAAGAGAGAGGGCGAGACACTCACGCAACCCACCTTACACACGGAAGAGCAAAAAGAAAAAAGAAAAATCAAAATAAAGAGTTCGAAAGATGCTCAGAAGCAGAAACTCACATGCGCGCACACACACACACACACACACACACACGCTCGCACGGAAACAGAGAAGGTATTATTAATCGATGGAAAAGGAAGGCCAGCTACTGTTGCGGGGGGAGGCAACAAAGAAACGAGGGAACGGCACGCTACGAAAATGAGAAGACAGAAGAAAAGCAAAAAAAAAACAGAAACCAGATTAAATAATTTAAAAAAAAAAAACGGCCAACTTAAGTTATCGCACACCAAAAGAATACAGAAGACGCACACACACGCAAAAAAAAAAAAAAGGTGGGAGGGCTTGGGGGGTCACGGAGAAACAGCGGAGCACCACAACGCACCAGTAAAAGCACAAAAGAAAAGAATTTTTCTTAAGGGAAAACGCACGAGCGAACACACGCGACTGTGGTGTTCGTTTGTCGTTTTTCTTTTCCCCTTCCTTACGCACTCTTCAGTGAGCCAAACTACTAAAGCAAGAAAGTCTTCTCGACGCAAATTACGTTTTTTTTTTTCTTCTCAAATAAATCAACAACGAAAATAAATAAATAAATAAGAGAGAATGTTAAAAGTAAAGTGAGAACAGCAAGGGAATCGTTCTTCCACGCACGCGCAGAATCAGTGAGCACATGCAGAACACAGCGTCGTGTTCGTGTTCGTGTGTATGTGAGTGCTTGTGAGAGATCCTAGATAGCCAAAGCTCTTGGCCTGGTAAGCAACAAATGAAAAAGATGAAAATCAAGGAAATTGGCAACCGAGCGGCATGCGCTGAAGAACACGGGGGCCACTAACAGTGAGCCGTTGATTTTCTTTTCCTTCACTGAGTCTGCACTCTCACGGATAATTGACTTTGCATCGATATGAAAATTGTGGAAGATGCTCTTTGTCTTCTCACCAGTGTCTGAGAAAAAAAAAAGGAAGAAGGGGAGCACAACTTCGAGAGGATCGTAGGTCTGCTTGTGCAGGGACGCGCAGGTCGAGCCAAGAGAGGTAACACGGCTTCTTGCCTTGAGAATGGCGCAGAGAGTGGCTCCCTGTCAAGAACAAGTTAAAAGGAAAAAAAAAGAAGAGGGGAAAGTGAGTCGTGCAGTTGCCGCACCCACCCAATCACCTCAATTTCTTCCTTTTCGGTTGTAAGTGTGTATGTACTCTCTTACGCGATTGTGCACCTTTTGGAACGTACGTAAGCGGAAGGCAGGCTACTGTAATCGTGTCGCGGAGACTGTGTGTACATGTAGGTATGGGTGAGGGTGAGCGCGCAAACGAATGAAACAATCAAGTGGAGGTTTTAATGGATTGTAAAAAATCAAGTTGATGGAAACGTCACGAAAGAGAAGGTATTGGGTGAGATAAGCGAGTGGAAGTACAGCAAAAATAAAGCGAACCAAAGAGAAGAGAAGGCGGTGCGGACGCTCGTCTACGCTAAGTCACGCGTTGCGCCTTGTGTTTAGCCTCACGTGCTGCGTGCTTGAGCCATCTGTTTCGTGGAAGTGCTTTCAAAACGATCACGACCCCCTTCAAGAATCAGAAGCGTTTTGATAACCATGATTTTGCACACTGATAGAATTGATAGCGAAGCACTGCAAGCCATCTCGCCCCATGAATGGTACCGAAAAGGCATCTGGGGCGACTGTAGTCTGGTCGAGCAGCTCACCTCCTTTGTTGGTGTATTGCAGTGTCACCACGCAGGCACCTCGACCTGTTGCGGTCATCACCTTCCTCCCTCGCCTCGCCTTCTCAAGACGGAAGGGCAACGGTTTAATGGAATAACATGGATGATCCTCTCTGTTTCCATCGAAGCCATGCACACGTCAATCAAGACCCCCTGGCCCGACACCCCTTCTCCTTCTTGTCTGCCGCACGCAGAGACCGCAAAAACGACGAAGCTGGAGTAAAGCGCCCATCACTACCACCCCCAGCCCCCGTTGTCCACCACGTACAGACACGCCTACTCCTCCTATGCTCCCTAGTCATCACAGCAGTCAGGGCGTTGAGGGGGGAGGGGAGGGGGAAAGAAAGGAGGAAGGACGCTGCAGAAGACAAAGAGAAAACCAAAAATGGGAAGCAACAGAAGTTTTATAAGCCGACCCGACGCAAAGAGCGTCCAGACTTGGCGCCTTGGGGGGGGGGGGCCTCCCCTCCATTTCCTTTTCCCTTTCATCAATGGGCGTTTGCGTTGCTCTCATTCTGCCTCTTCCGTCGAAAATTCATAGAACAAAAAGAGGAGGGGACGGAGGAAACAAAGAATAGAGAGGGGGGGGGGCCTCGCCGCACCACCGCCACCACCGTCGCGCAGACACGCTCATCGAAGCCGCTGGAACACCTGAGAGAAAGAGAAACAATTTTTAATAAAAATCCGTTGAACGGGCCGCCACCGCATGTCTACAGGCAAAACAAAATAAAAATAGAGTATCGAGAATGACGCACCGCTTGAAGATACAACTAAATATATATATATATATCAAACCAAAGACCCGCATGAGCCCAACGGGCTACGGAGCGCAGAAACGACGAAGGAAGGGATGCACCGGCACGCGGGTCGCTGAGTACGCATCCTGAAGCGGGGGATGGGGGTTGCGAACAAAGAAAAAAGAAGAAAAGCAAAACATGAAGACGATAATCGCAGAGAACGGAAAAAAAGGAACTCAGTAAACCAGCCACGCCCACCTGTGCCCTTCGAGCATCCTCGAAGGCCATTTAAAGAAAAGAAAAGGTCAGTTGTTAGCCTCAGACCCCATGTACACTAGACAAGGCACCTAGTGGCATCAAAAAAAATGGGAAGCAACACGCGGAAGTCGTCCATCGCCCACGCACTCAACACTCTAAGTACACCGCGCGTGTGGTTGACTACGCACCATCATGTGTACGCATCTTTTCTTTTTTTTTACTCTCAAGCCACTTCGAGTCTGCCTGCCTTCTGCCTGCCACCGTTCGTGTACCCGACACCTTCGCAGACACACAGACTTCCATTTCTCACTTGCTCAGACAATAGGTTGCCGTCGCTGAGGTTGCCGTCGAACAGAAGGAAAGTGCGGCACTGCGTTCTTTAGAAGACAGTACGAAGCCCCGTGCACATGCGCGACTGCCGCGGCACATGTTGTCTTTTTCCTCCTTCTAGCGCTTGGCAGGCACTGCACAGCGACGAAACGTATCGAACCACCTGATCTTGTCGACGCCTTCAGTCACCCCCAGACCCTAAAGTCCACTGGAGAAGTTGTGAGCCCCCTTCCCCCACGCGTGCCACAATGTGTGGCCAATAACCTTGTTGTTGCTTTAGCTCCACTCCCTCGTGCTCTGACTCTTCACTTGCTCCTAAGAGGTACGATGAGACTTCACCTTTCGCACGATCTCGTCGGCCTCCAGCTCCGAGGCGTCATTCGCCTGAATGGGCAAGTGGCCCTCCGAGACGGCGTTTAGCGCATCACGGCTGGCGCTGTACAGCATCTTCTCCCGCGGCTTGGCAGTATCGGGGATCCACTGAATGAGAATCAATTTATCGCGGTTTGCGCCGGCATCGGAGTACTCAAAGTCAAAAGCGGCGTAGCACGGCTTCTCAGACGAAAATTTGGCCTTGAAGTCCGAGTAGGATACGCTGCGCTCGCCGATCTCCGATACCTCAATCTTCTTGCCATCGGTACCGATGCTCATGATGACGTAGCGACTCTTCTTCATGCGGAGGTCGCTGATCGCACTGCGGATGTTGTCCGCAAGAGTTACGCCAGACATCGCCATGGTTTCGTGGTATTGAGGGGGGGTGCGAAAGGTGTTTCTGCTCAATCGCGTGATGAGGTGGACGAGTGTAGTGGGGGGGAAGACGACCGAAATGTCTGAAAACAGCGTACGAATGAATTTGGTATATCTAGCGGTGTGCACCACGAGCACGCCAGTGTGAGTGCGAGTTACGGGGGGAGGGGGGGGGGGG
>LJSK01000041.1:72037-84089 GCA_001299535.1 Leptomonas seymouri
GGGGGGGGGGGGGGGAAGAAAACGAAGTATGACGTGAGGACAGGGTGGGCAAGCAGCGTCAATAGCGGAAGGCGAAGTTCGTCTTTGCGCTTTCTTTGATGGAAATGCTGAGAGGGCGACTGTCAAACCGCTGATCGCCAACGCATCACAGGCACGCTGCTGAAGGAGAGCACGGCCCAGGAATTATCCCGTGTATCCCACCAGCATCATGCATTCCACAACTGCACGCTTGCGGAGACTTATTTTTCTCTCCTGTTTACCGCTCAGCTGATTCAGCTGAACCCCAAAAGGCTTCGCATAAAGCCGGTAGAAGAGAGCATGGGTAAGGTGCACACACGTGGCCGCTCAGCGCGGCCCTCTGTCTGGTCCTCGTTCCCCACACTCGGAGCAGCGGCAAGAGTTGGAGCCGCCGTTGTGGAAGGTGACGCCATGTCCACAGCAGTGTCCGTCGCTGCCGCCCGTGTTGCCGGCGGGTAGCCCACATAGGCCACGCCAGAACCGTACACGTAGAGCACCGCCACCAAGCCGAGAAGTGGGTACGTCACACGTGGCATCAATGCTCGCTGCCTGCTGCCGGCGCCTGACAGCGCATCATTAGCCATCGCAGAGTCCGACAAGAGACAGCCCGGCTGCATCCACGTTGGTCGCCCAGAGAGCTCAGAAATCAGGTTGCTTTTGCTCTCCGGTTGCCCAAGCAGCAACGATGTGGTCGCTGTCTCGTCCTCCGCGTCTCTCCCTATGCGTGCAGCTCGCTGTGTGTGTTGACTCAGCAGCCCCTCACCACCATTTGCGGCGTTCATTGCTGGGGTATGGATGCTTGCACGGGCCTGCGCTGCTGCCGTGTTCACTGATCCATCCGCCTCAAAGCCCAGCGGAGGATAGTCTGCCAGAGCCGCCGGTGGCGCATCACCATACGAAACATCCGACCAGAACGCCAGCGCGCTTGCCAGTGTCTGCCCCTGAGCGGCGACGCCCGTATACCGCTCCCTCCGCTTCTGTTCAGCGTCAGCTTCCTCCTCGAGGGCGGCGAGGCGACGCACGGTGATGGCGGCACTGAAGCCCCCGTGCTCGCGCAATGCGGCCGGGATTTCGGACAAGGACGCGGCTGCGCTAGACGGGAACAGCTGCACATGTACATCCACCGGCCCCGAAACCAAAAGAAAAGGAAGATACCGCGTGCGAACCGCATGGGCAAGTTGCTTGACGACCTGTCGGATGCGTCGGCGCGGAGTCACCACACACTCGCGATGCAGTGCAGATCCAGTCGATACGCCCAACGATTGAATTAAGGCGTCGCGTATATATGTTCTAGACCTTTGAGAAGAAGGCAGGTGCACCGATAATGCCGATGGTGCCTGCAGCGCAGCACCATCAATAGCAGATGGATTCGCACTAGAGTCATTGCCCGTGCTCCTGCGTGCCGCTCGTAGGACCTCTAGCACTCGGCGTAGGGACTGCGCATTCGAAGCGTTCTGTGCCCGGGCGTTGTCGGGGGCAGGACGCGGAGATTTTGTAGAGGTGGAGGCATAAGATATCTCAACCATCGCGTCGATGTCACGCTGGACTTGCTGCAGGGACGCGCGAGTTACCGCACCACCCAGCACGGAGAAGAGCCGCGGGCACGTTGCTGTGATGTCTGGCTGACGCCTGCCCGCCGTTGCGTCTTGCATTGTGCAGCGGATACCTAGACAATGTGCTTTGCATATAATGGAGAGAACGAGAAGAGACAAAATAAATACTGAAAGATGACAGCGGCCTTGTCGGCGCAGCAACGCCGCAACACGCCGGTGAGACGACGGTCACACTCTTCACGGAAACGCAGCTGAAGGGAAGGGAAGGGGAAGGGTGAAGGCCTCACCGTACATCGCACGCCCTTTATCGCTATTGCCTTTTGCTTCTTGCCTCTATCGATGCATGCATTGCAGGCCGCTCCGGCGTAAGACGCCATGAAGCGACTGAGTTCAGTACCGCTACGCAGCGTGTGAGCCCCCAAGCCCCCCAACCCCAACTCCCAACCCCTGCTTCATTGCCCATGCTTGGATGCTTTCTTTCTCTTTCCCTTCTACGTTTTGAAAAGTCGCATGTATACTTCATGTATGTACCGGTAGTCAAGGTCCTTCAAGCATCGCTACATCGGCTCCATCGATCAAGTGGAGGTGATTCTCGGAAGCGTTGGTGCCATGCTCAGGCTCTTTAACGTGAAGCGCGATACTCGTTGACGGCACGCCAACGCAACATCTTCTTCAAAGCAACTGCTGCTGTCGCAGCTCTTTGCTCAGCAAACGCACGTACCGCTCCCACTCCGGGGTCCCGCGTTGTTGCGGCAGGTCACGCCAGAGAAGCTGCTTCAGCGCCTTCTTGATCCGTCGCTCCTCATTACGTGAAGACGCCACCCTCTCTGCTGTGTCCGCATCACCGCCTCCCTCCCTTGTGTGTTGGCGCCTTATGGGGAGCTCCTCGGCAGGGGACGCACCGCTGTTCTTGACTCCGCCTCCGTTGGTCGACAACGATGCGCGCGGCTTCTGCTGAGACGATCGACTCTCTGTGCTTGCAGATGTGGTGGGGGGAAGTACGTAGAGGCGGCGTAAGCCCTCCTCACGCTGGTGAAGCGTGCCCCGGGGCTTGCCCAAGTGTGTCGCCAGCCGCTGGGGCGACGGTACCCGTGAAGCCGAAGACGCCCCCATGAAAGGCTCCGACCGCAACATGTTCCTCTGCGACGACGAGGAGGTCGTCGCCATCGCAGCAGCAGCAGCAGGAGCGACAGCGGAAGCACTGCCGTTTGCACGGGGGGTGAGTGATGTGGGCCGACGTAGCGGCGCATCCGCGTCGTGCGCCTCGTATGAGACAGGGATGAAGCGGCCGCGCGGGGGCGGCGTCAGTTGGCGCAGCGGTCGGTCTACGTCCTCCACCTTCACCACCAGCTGACCGGAACGCGCGTGCGGCCGCGCTGGCCACTCATGTGTGTACAACGCCCGCTCCCGCTGCTCTGTGAGCGAAGCTCCACGCGTAAATTCGGAGTCTCCATCGCCAAAGACGTAGCCGCTGTGGATGCGACAGTTGCCCATCGGCTCCAGCTCCGCGGACTGCGGCGATGGCCAGCGTAATGGCCGCATGTTGGCGTCTACGAAGATCAAGTTGTAGCGCATCCGGCAGGTCGCACAGTACGGATTAAGGCGGCTGCAGCCAAGCGGGTTCTTTGGATCGGTGATGGTCCACGCGCGTCTTGGTGGCACCCACAACGCCGGGGAACGGCTGCGTCGCGCCCCTGGAGATGTTGATCGCAGGGGGTAGTGCACCACGTACAATGGAGGAACGGATCGATGCTCATCAAGGCCGTGTGGGGAGGCAAGGGTAGTGGTGCCGAGAATGCTGCGCAGCTCGCTGTCATCACGTATGCGATGATACGCGCCACCATCGTCTTTGTAGAAGAGATCGCCCGGCTGGGCAGCGGTGGGCACATCGAAGATGGCGTCATGCGGCGAGCGGCTGCTGGGGTCGGCCTGCAATGGGACACGCCTGCTCGTCGGATTTAATTGCTCCTCTGAGTACGACCCGCGAGGTGAACGCGTATCATACTTGTCCTGATGGCGTGAGCGGCGCCGAGCTGGTCGACCACACAACTCGAAGCCTTGAGGATCCGCAATGTCACTGTTGGTAGAGGGGGACGACACCCTATCGACTTGGTTCTGACATACGTCCTCATCGTAGAGGGGAGTGCTGCTACGTGCGACTAGCGCATTCTGTTGGCGTTGAGCATACGGCATTGCGGCGGAGATGATCCTGGCAGGATCTGTGGTGTAACTCTCCCGTTGAAGCGGCTCTGCGGCTCTCGAAGACGCATGCGCGGGTAGGCCACATCGATGGTACTGGTGATGCCCCATGGGTAGATCTCTGTGTCCACCACTGCGCTCTTCAGCTCTGGGGTGTGCGCATTGGCACGGGTGCTGCAGTGTCCAGCTGCGGCTCCCTAGACTCCCCTCTGGGTGCCCTTCGCCAAACGAGAGTTCTGTTTTCCTCCCGTCCAAGGCGGGTTCATGATGTACCATCGGATTGGCTACCGCCTCACCGAGGTGCTGTTTCACATTGTTAAGCTGCCGCTGCTGTATCGTGTGGTCGCCCTCCAAACTGCGACGCTCCGTGTGCGGCGTGGGCTTCTGATCATGTAGACGTGGGCCAACCTCAGATAAGGCACTTTCCCTCGTGTCACGCAACGGATCCTTCAAGCCGTGACTGCCCCCCTGCTTAGCTGACCTCCTCAACTCATTGTCATGGGCAGTAGCACGGCTGGGCTGCGATGGAGCGCCAGTGCCGTGACGGCCGTCCCTGGCATGCGAAGCATCCTTCTCCGATTCGAAGATGTCGTTGTCCACATCGCTGCTGCTGCTGCTTCTCCGACTAGCGGACCTCGAGGAGCAAGTAGATCGTGAGAAAGTGGAAGAGTGACGGCGGTGGCCACAGCGATGGTGATGCGCACGGGCGTGAAGACGCCCCGCTCGGTCGTTGTGTACGAGACCGCCACCCTCACGTGGAGCCTCCCTCTGTGAATTGACAGCGTGCCGGCCCACGTCGCCTTTATGAAGCGCAGTTGAGCTCGGATTGCTCGGTGCGCCACCCCCCACTCTATCCTTCTGCGGCGCGGAGACAAAAAACTGGTTGGTGGTCTGCCAATCGTACGGATGGGTCGCAACATAATTTGGATGTGTGTGGAGGCCAGCGATGGTGGGCGAGAGAGAGCTCTCCTGCCAGACGTACCGTGGATCGCGTGGATCGGCATGACGCACACTCAATGTAAGCCCCTCTCCTGCCTCGCGCGATTCCCCTTCATTGCGGTCTTTGCATCGACACTCACAGTGCCCTATCGCATTAGCAGGAGCATCCCTTTCGCCATCCCTCTCCACTCCCCTTCCCTCGCGCTTCCACAGGGTCAGCGAGCGCTTTTCACGTCGACGGCGATGAAAGTGTTGATGTCGTCCCTGCGGAAGGCCCTCACTGCCCGGAGCAAGCCTGCTGCTGTCTCGAGAAGGCCGGCGATGCCGTGAGGAGGCACCTCGATGCCGTCGGCTACCCCTCTGCAAGCCTGCTCCGTCCGTCTCTCTGCTCTCCGCCGCAGCCATAGGAAGACGGAACCTATCCCTTCCCTCTTGGCCGCTGCCTTCACCGTTCTTCGCCCTCGTCTCCCTCTCCACAGAATCTAACGAATCGGCCTTCGAATGGAAGAACGGACTGCGCTCCCCTTGCGCACGTGCTTGGCGGCTGCCGTGATGGCGATGGCGGGAAGAGCAGTGCCTGCGACGGTCATCGCCACGGCTTTTCTCGTGCCGTTCCCTTGGAGAAGAAGCAGCGACCGCTTCGTTCGGCAGGTGGTGTGACACGGATCCTCTGTGCAGCGGTAACTCCTCCTTCCGTTGCCGTTCTACCGGACGTGCAGCTGCTGCCACCCCTGGCTGCCCCGACAGTGACAACGGGGGGGCAGTTCTGGGTGTTGGACCCGGCGTATTCGACGGGCGCTGCGCGCTGCTCACCAAGCCCTTGGCAGCACTTGGAAAAGCGCCGGCGGAGGAAGACGACGAAAGTGAAGCCGTCCTCGATGACGCAGACGTGTCACCTGCAAGGAGTCTCTTCTTCATACCAGCCGCGTTGTTCGGCAGGTCCTGGTAGCTGTATGGGTGAGTTGTGGGCATCACGCCGATCGGAAACCGACTTGCTCTAGAGTCCACATGGTAGTCCCTGGTGGGAGACCGTACTTGCCGCCCCGCAGCGCGTGGATCGGCACTCAAATGTGCGCCTAACGACAACTGCGGTGCCGGCGTCGGTTCGCGTGCGCCGCTCCCCTCAGCAGGCCCGGCCCTCGCCTCCGCAGCAGCAGTCTCTCGGCGTCTCTCGCTTTGGATGGATAAGTACCGCTCCTCCGGTGGAGGAGAGGAAGAAGCGATGGAGTCTGCCCCTGCATCGGAGAGGCGCGGTGTGCAGGACGGGCGGCAGCGATGGAGTGTATGAGAGCATTGCTGGTTCGCGGAGAAGGTCGGGGAAGGAGCTGGTGTACTCGCTGATAAACATCGGAGGCACTGCCATGATGCCGCAGCGGCATTGCCCCACGGCAGGCCATCTGGCACCGATGCCACCGGCGCGCCTTCGTGATGGAGGGCAGACGAGGCGGGGGTGCGCGCACCGGTCGGATCACAAGCGGCACCATGACTGGCCTCCTCCGGCAACTCTTGATGGTGCGACCGCTGGAGCACGCTAAGGTGCTCTGCTGAGCCCGCCTGGTGGTGATCGCGCGCTGGGAGCGATGCGTTCGGCGTGCAGCAGTTTGCGATGACGTTAGCATCTTGCTTCGCAGAGACAGGAGTGATGACTGACCCCTCCAAGTTACTCTGATGGAGTAGCTGCTTGCTCTTTGCCGGCCGCGGCGGGTCCCTTGACGGTGCCCGATCACTTTGTGGGGACAGCAGGGGTATGTAAACTGACGGCAATCCGAGACCGTCGGCTTCGCCCTGCATGTGACCCGCGCCCCCCTTAACAGACCCTTCAGCAGCAGCAGTCCTACTCCTAAAAGTGGAGCCTGGATGATGAACGCCATTTGCAGGAACTGTCGGCACAACGCTGCTGGCATTTGCAGCAGCACCAGCGCCGGTGGAGGAGCCTTGTGCTCCGCTGCCAGAGAAGTCACGTCCCTCCGGCAGATGCTCCTGCGTATTCTCCAACTGCTGTGGATCAGGACGACGTGGACTTGGAGGTTTCCTTTGTGAAGACTGCGCCGTGCTTTTGGCCGGCGGCGGCAGCGGCACGCCTTCTCCAATTGCCGCGTCGTCTTCCCTTCGTTGAACATCTCCACTCGAGCCTTCAGGTGCCCCTGCTCGAACCGCTGCTCCACCGACTTCTTCAGGATTTGCGAGTGGAAGCGAGGCCGGCTTGGATGGTGTAGGCGCAAGCTGTGTTTGTGGCGCGGTGGAGGGAATCATTGTCGGCAGAGACGTGTTGGGCACGTTGGAAGCGCTCCTTGTAGAAGCCTTGCGTACGATATGAGCGCTAGACGCAGCAGCTGACGAGGAGAAAGAAGGGTTTGAAGCGGAAGACCCAGCAAGAGGCGGTGGCCTTGAGAAATCTTCAGGGGATAGCACACGGTCGCTGGCGGTCATCCTCCGTGCAGGAGATACGTCAGTCTCTCGTTCGCTGCTAGACAGCCCCGCCGCGTTCTCCCCCGGAGCGGCTTCCTTTGATGGGCTGGTATCCCGCTCGCCGTCAGTCATCCTGGGAGACTGCTGAGCTTCCAAAAGAATAGAAGACGAACGCCCGCCTCGGTTTGCATCAGCAGTGGCCTCGGCCGGCTTCTCTCTGTCCCTTTCACGCTCCTCTGGGTATTCAGCTGCAGCACCTTCAAGGCATTGTTCGGCCCGCGTGTCCGCTGTTACTGGCGCATGCTGCTGCTGTTGGGATGTGCCCTGGTCACCCGTACAGCCCGCTCGGCGGTCCTGCAGGTGCTGTGCGTTCGTCAGGTTTTCAATGTGTTGTGCCAACTCGAGCAGGGTTGCAACGTCAAAGCGCTCACACTGGGGCAAGCCAAGCAGCCACGCCTCCGCATCATCACCCGCTCTCTCGTGTTTCGCAAAGAGAGGGCCATTCAAGGTGTTTCTGCCGCGGCGAAGGCGGCTGAAAAGCAGCCCAATTCCCGTCTCTCCTTTGCCCGGCTGACCGCGATGACGAAGCACCGGGTTTCTGATCTCATACGGGTGTGGCACGCAGGCAAGCCCCACCGCCTCCGCAGCCCGCCCCTCCTCATCCCGGGACTCCACACGATGTCCATCATCCACCGCACTATGCATGGTCGTTGGGAACTCCACAGAGAACGCCTCCATGGCGCTGTGGCCGTGCACAGGTGGTGATGAAAGAATTGTCTGCCTACCAGCAGCGGCCGAAGCACAGCGCGCGCGCATCACTTGCAGGGCCAGGTGTGTATTAGGCAGCCGTGACTTCTTGTAGCTGAAACGATGGCGGTGGCGACGGTTCTCATGATGTCCATCTGAATATGTGTCGTGCTTCGTTGAGTGTGCCACCGCACTATGTTCACTGCCATGGAGATCTGTAGGTTCTCCGTTAGTCGTGGCAGCCGTCGCCTCATAGCCTAAAACAGCTGAGAGCAGCTCGGCGATGGACGGTGAAAGCAGTGCGTTCTCTTCCTCGGCCACCAGCGGTGTGGCCACAGCGCCTTCCACAACCGCCAGATGCTGCTGCTGCTGCTGTTGCAGGGAGTGGAGGGATGGGGTAGCGGAGTGCAGGCTACGCAACAACTCTTTCTGGCTTGGTGCACCCGGATGGCCTTCACGCACAGGGGCAGACGACAGATTCGATCGGTGTGAGGGCGCGCCCTGTGAATAAGAAAGCAGCGAGCGGGAGGTTTGTGAGCGAGAGCTGGGCGAGCGCTGCTCCGCAAACTGCGGCGATGGTGGGAGTGGTGCAGCTTGCTGCGGCGACGAAGTTGCTGGGGCGGCGGAGGGGTGGGGGGGCACTGAAGGTGAATGCCCGGTAATGATCCGCTGCACACGGAGCCTCGCCACCTGTGAGAGATGGGAAGCAAGCGCTGCGACGCCATTTGCGCCGGCAGCACTCGATGGATGTGAAGAGGACGCTGTAGAGGTTGACGTGGCTGCGGAGGTGGTGTCGATCAAAGACGCCACCTGCGAGGAGGCCTTGTCACCGCCGGACTGTTTGGGAATTGAAGTTGAGGAACCTCCGGAAGAGCCCCCTACCGCCACCTGAGCAAGACACCCGTCAGCCTCTGCCCTGTCCAACAGGGCACCCCCGTCGTCGTGGCCCTCTCTCGAGGTGGAGTGCCTGCCTGCACGAAGCGGTGGGCTTGGTCGGCCACCCTCTGATACGACCTCCCTCAGCGGCGAGGCTTCTATGGAAGCGTTTCTGCCGCCCTCCCTTCCAGGTGTGACTTCCGCCTCCTCTGCCATCATCTTCTCGGAGGTCTCTAAGGGCGGAGAGGGCTCGCGTTCATCCGTTAAACGCGGTTGTAGTAGCGGCTGCTGCTGCTGCTCCGGTTGCTCTATCGCCTTCGAAGGGCTCCGGACCGAACACTCATCATCCACGATTTCCTCCACAGACTCCCCTGACGACTCATCCGGGGTATGGCAGCGACGAGCCGCATGCATCTCCACACCAACACCACTGGGCACAACAGGACTGGAAGCAGTGTTCCTCACGATCCAGTTGGTCGCCGCCGCTTGCGCATCCGCAACAGGCCCCCACAAAGGAAGGCTCGGCAAGGGCGGCTTCGTATCCTCCGATGAGAGCCGGTGGGAGACCGCAGGGGAGGCATGAGGCGGTGGAGACAACGGAGGTGATGCTTTAGGCGCGTCACTCAACACAGAGCCTCGACGCTCGGTCTCTTCATCGTGGATGCCGCTGTATGATGGCTGCACCGCGTCACCAACAGTGATCACACCAGCACTCTCCTCTACTGATGATAATGTCACAGCTGCCGCGTTGTGCATTTCTCCGTGATCCATGTTGTTGGCTTCCGATGTGGGCGTGCATGGCTTCAAGGTGGCCTGCAGCGCAGCGGGCAACAAGTTTGCGTGATCACGTTCCTCGTCTCTCTCCCGCTGTCGATCTTCATTCAACGTTGTTGGTACACTTGATTTGAGCGCCCTCGAGGGTGGTGGTGAAGCCGGCTGCTGCGGTGTGGCCTCCCCTGTCCCTCCCTCACCCTGTGTGCCAGCATCGATACGTGCACACGGCTGACCAGCACCCACGGCTTTCATTGTCCTCTCAGCGGCCTGCTTCCGAGACGCGTCAGTCAGCCGCTCCATCGTGCGCTGCAGCACCTCACAGGCCGGGTCGCTGATCGACGATGAGAAGGACGAGCTACAAGACGAAGCAGTGCGCATAGAAGGAATCATCATCCACTGCACATCCGTATGCATCACCTCCAGCTCTTGTCCGTCACCCCTGGGGAAGGCACTACTGTCATTGCTCGCCTCACCTTCACGCCGAACTTGCGCCGGATTCATGCGACCGTCTGGTGTCAGGTACACATGGGTGTAGGTCTTGATTTGCGAGGTAAAGAGCGGCCTCGCGCCACTCCTAGACGGGCCTGTGCCGTCATGACTGCCCGATGCTTTCAGATGCGTACCCACAGGCTCTGCCAGCGATGAAACGGCCAACCACTCGCCAGGAGTGCTCTGCCGGCCTTCCTTCTCGCCATTTCTGCTCGCGTCCACTGATCGCGTATCGTGACGTGTGACCACCGGTGTAGGCGTGTGTATGGAAGGACGAATATTCGTGGGCCTTGACGGCGTGACCAGAGCTGAGGAACCTCCGCCGTGTTGCACCTCCGGAGCTGCGGTCGCCTTGATGAACATCGCCGTGTACCAGCGTCGCAAACAGGCAGCGAGCAGCTTCGTCTCCTTGTCATAGAGATACGTGTGGAGCTTCCTCTCTAGATCACGCGCATGCCGCCGCTCCAGCTGACTGTCACTCAGTTCGGTGTAACGAACCTGACGATTTGCTTTGAGAGTGCGATCATCTGTATGAGTGGCAGGGATGGCCGTTGAGGCAGCAATTGGCGCGCCGAGAGGATCCTTCGATGGCACGTTGCCCGCAGAGGGGAGGTGCGCCGATGTGGGAGAGACGTCACACACTTTTTTTGGCGTGTGCTCCTCTGGCGGCTGCCGCTCGAAAGGTGGAGATGCTCCACACGTCTGCGGCTGCGACGGCAATAGCGTCGCCGAGCATTGCCGTACAGAGGTTTCGATCGGGTCCTCTTCGCATTCGAAATCGTCGCTGTATTCCTGCTGCTCCGATTCTGTCGTCGAGCTCTCCAAATAAGGGGATGTGTATCGGTCATCTGACGCTTGGAAACGCCTTGGCTGACAGCGTTCTTGGTTGGGCAGCCCAGGAGCAGGGGCGGAGGGCCCGGCTACTTCTTCAAAGCCTTCATTCGCCCTCGTCAGAGCACTCGTTCTCAGCACCCCCTGCGCGTCGGGGGGCGTGTGCGATGACGGTTCTACCAGCAATCTCGATATGTCCACCTGCGCTGCAGTCTGGGCTGACTGCAGCTGACTCCCAGCTCCCTCGACAGGCAGCATACACTGCGTGGCCACCACTGCAGGCAACTTCGAAGTGTTATGGCTCTGCTCACTTCTGCACTCCCGCAGCCGCTGCGGATGCTCGTCGGGGATCTCTTCGCTGGCCTGCATCGCACCAACTCCACGCACTACCGGCGGGGGGGTAATGTGCTGCTGATGCTGCTCTACAGAATTTGATGAAGTTGTCGGATTGGACTCCTGCAGCGGTGTGGGGACTGTGGAAGAAGTCTGTTGAATAGAGAACAACGGCGAGGATGGGTCTGTCACCGCAAGCAGATGAAAGCCGGTGATAGCACTGTGTGAGCTGCGCTTTGGTGTGTATACGGCGCTGTCGACCAGGCCGATATCGTTTTTGGAAACGTCTGCGGCGAGCGCGTGTTCTCCCGAAGAGCCGGCGCTAGCCGCTGTTGCCGATAGGCGGCCAGTGGATGCAGTCAGCTCTTGTGTGTCCACAGCTGCGTCTGTGTTGGCCGACATGCTTGCGCTGACCTCCTCACCAAAGGCGTGCTTTACCTTTTCCCTTGCAGTGGCGCCGATGAAATCAGGGAGGAGGAAGGGGGCTCAAGTCGGCAACGCACGTGAGGCGCGAAAAGCTCCAACAAGAAAGCGCGGGCGGCACAGCTGCGGGCCAGGCAATGTCTAACAGGAACCACAACGAAAGTAAATTGAATAGCGCGGCGTAAACGCGACGTCGAAGGCGCCGCACAGCGAAGTTTGGCGAGCCAACAAACAAAGGAAATAAGTATGCTCTGCGGGACCAAGCAATCAGTTGATAAAGAATAATTAAAAGAAAAGACGATCCGATTTTTTTTTACAGAGGTATAGAGAAACAGGGCAGCCTGTGCAGCAGGCAGAAGAAAAGATAGTACTACAGATGGCGTCTTGCACGCAAGCTCCCCGTGACAGCTGAATCGCTAAACGGCCTAATTCAAGAACCACGAGAAGCGGGGGGGGGGGGG
>LJSK01000041.1:84135-106829 GCA_001299535.1 Leptomonas seymouri
GGGGGGGGGGGGGGGGGCTGAGAGTGCTACACACCAACCGCCACCACTCCGTGTCAAACAGCAAGGGCTGCACGTACACGTCGGTTTCCAAGCATCAACATAAAAAATTAAATGTTTCTAAGCTTCAATCCAGAGAAGCAGGGATGCGTCGCTGGCGATGGCAAGTGCAAAGAGGGTTTGGCAAATCAAAAGGGGGATGGAGAATAGTAATACAAACGAAGGCCCAGCGTGCAGCAACAGCAGCGGGTCTACCGCGATCTAACTGCGAGGACAAATTAATGAGAAGAGAGAAGAGAGAAGGAGAGCATGCGAAGGAAGTAGAAGCCCCTTAAATTGAAAAAAGAAGGTTGCGCTGGAGAAGTCCGTCATGAGCAGGGGAGTGATGCGGCAGTCGTTACTCAAAGGGAAGTCAGCACCGCTGACGTTTGCAATGCCCCTCGGCTTTCGAGCTTCAAAGACAAGGCGGAGCGATATGATCAGCGATACACCAAAGAGCACTAGAGAACTCGATAGGGGACGGCTGCAATTACTTTTTGGTTAAGATGTAAACCGCCTGCTCTTTTTTAATGCAGTAATTTACATCGCTCTAAGAACAAGGAGGGCACCACCACCCCTCCAGAGATCCGGCACCGAGTACTCAGGGCACACGTGATCGCTGAAGGCGCTGCATTTAAACACACAAGCGCTCAAGACGATTGCGGCTCTCCCTCCCTCTCCGCAGTAGCAGCACATATGCAAGCCGCCTTTCATTTTCTGCTTCCTCGGCTAGTTGCCGTGTTCTTGGATGCGCTGCCATGTCGGCTGGTGTGCGTCTGATCCTCCTCGCCATACTCCGACAATAGCTCGCGCACCGCCTGGTTGCTCTTCAAAGCGGCCTCGCCGCGGTGCGCGTACTTGATGGTGCTGACGTGGTGAACACGGTAGCCGCGCGCCATGAGCTCTGCCAGGATGCGGGTGATGTTTCGCGTGTCGTCAATGCCGCTGTGCCGCCGGCCCTCAAACGACATGCCCAACTTCTTCAGCATATGCGTCAGTTTCACCTGGTGGCACTTGAGGTGATCGCTGTAGCTGTGCCGCACGTTGATGTAGCGGTAGCAGACAGGTGGGAAGGCTATGCCGTCCCGCATGACGCTGCACTCGTGCATGAAGCGTCGCATGTCCCACGGCCCATCTGTGGCGATGCAGATCATCGCCTCGTAGCCTGCGTTTGCCTTTGCCTCACTTGTACGATCGTCGTACACGAACCGTTTCTGCTCTGATTTGAGGTTGTGCGAGAGCCTGCCCGGCCCGTAGTGCTTCGCCCACATGGCACACAGCGGATAAACATCATGCTCCAGCCACTGCTGAAACTGCTCCACAACTACCGGTAGGGTATCCGCCTGATCCACCATCTCCTGCGTAATGCCGGTCAACTCAGTGCAAAACGCTGTCAGCTTCGGGTTGCGCAAGGGTCTGACGTAGCGGTGGAACTCCGCGGCAATGCGCAGCGTCGCAGTGTCCAGCACCACCACCGGGAATTCTATGATTTCGTGAGGGTAGTGCACGCTGCCACTCGCGCACGTAGCCTCGAAGTCGCAGACGAGAATGTGGCTAAAAGGTTGGGCGAGGAGACGCTTAAATGGAAAGCGGGTCGGTATGCCACACGGCGCACCGAGCGGGGGGGCAGGGGGGATCGCGCCAGTCTCGCCCCTGTCACCCTTCGCAACTTCGCCCATCGTCTTGTTTGGGGCTTTCGCTTCCGCCCCCTCTCCAGACGCCGCCAGATCCTCTTGATTGCGCTGCAGAGCGTCTTTGCCGTTGAAACAAACTTTGGCGGCCTTGCGAACCTCCGACTTCCGGCACGCCGCACCGTTGCTGTGCGATCCGCTCATCAAAATGTCAAACCGACTCCCGCCCAGAGCAAATAGGTTCGTGCGGTCAGACTTGTGTTTTTGCGGCCTATCACAATCGTCTCCGTCTTCCGATGAGCTCGAAGGGGAGGCGTGCACTTCCGTGCCTCCTTCGCCTTCATTTGAAGCGCGCTGAGATTCACGGTGCGCCGCACGACGCTCGTTCCCGCTAGCAGAAGAGGATACAGAACACGACGCAGGCGCTGCCTCTTCTGTTTGTGCGGGTGGAGAGATAAGATGGCGGGCCGGCCCGCTCTCTGGTGATGTCGTAGGCACGTTAGACAAATTCTTGTGCGTGGCATCCAAAGAGACCGTGGCACTTGTACTGGGGGCGGTCGCACGTTCCTGTGGGTCTACGTGTACAGATGGCGGTGATGGAGCGATGGCGTTCTGCTTTGGCTTCTCAAGGTGGCGCAGGTCCTTGGCGAGGGAGCGGACGCGCACCATGGTGGCAATACTGGCGGCACAGCACCGGCAGAAAGAAAAGAAAAAGGAGCCCGGCAATGACGCTTGGAGAACAGACCAAGAACTATACTCCTGAGCGACGGTCGTGAGAGGTGGTAACCACGGCGTAAAAGAGAGCTTGCGGGGAATCAAAAATCTGAAGCGTGCTATGCTGCTCGCAGGACACACCGTATGCCAAAACGTGTAGAGGGTCGTGCCAACACCTGTATTAGCCCACGTCAAAAGTAAAGTGGCGCAGGTGCCGCTGCCCAACACGCCAATGTGAGAGAAGTTGTTAACTTCTGAGGAGGCAAAAGCGAACCAGAAGAAAAGAAAAATAAGTTTGCGATGCAGACGAACTTTAGAGTCGCGAGACTACCAAATTCATACTCACGCGCGGAGCCTCCTCTTCACTTATGGAAGGCAACTGCTGTGCGCAGAGAGCCCGCAGAGTGAAGTGGAAAAGGGTGAGTTGAAGGGAGGCCGCACTCATTGCCCTGCATGCGCTCCAACATTCGGCAACGGATCGCCTCTAAGCGCGTTGGCCAGCTCGCACACGGAGATGCCATCAAACAGTTCTCTTTCCAGCGGGAAAACAAAAATGAGTCATCAAGCTGCATCAGTCAGACTACGCACCTACCAAACGCGCGATTGCAAGCGTGATTGCTTCGTTTTTTCCTTCTTGTTGCTCTACCCAGCGTCATAGAGCATCGACCGCTGATACGGAGGAGAAATGGGGGAGACGCAGCCACTGCCTCCACACATACACACACACTGCATACAAGCACGCATACACACGCATACACGAACAACACTGGTCATCATCATGGTGCGGAGAGAAAAAAATGGAATAATGAAAACCACAGCAGGAAAAGGCAAAAATAAAAGAGATAAGTGTACAAGTGAGCACAAGAAGAAACGTTGCCCCGTCCCACACGCACGCACCCCGCCCGCTGGCATGGCACCCCCGGGGAATGTCAGTGCCCTCGCAGCACGCTCCGTCACAAACACTACAACAACACAGCAACAGCAAAGAGAAGAGAGAACGAGAGAAGAATGCACGGCGATCTGTGAAACTGAAAATATATGCATATATATATAAAGCAACAGAGGGACGAGGGGGTACATGATGCCGCGATATATACAACAGCGATGACGATATGCAAGTCGCAGCATCAGAGAAGGCCCATAAAACCTGAAACGACAAAAGGGAAGAAAAGTAACGGAAGCTGTCAACAAGCGCACCCCACAGCGCCCGTGCACACACGCGCACAGCGGTGTCGCCCATCCCAAAGAAAAAAGTGGGCGAAAAAAAAAGCGTGTCCTCATCGAAAAGAAATCTTTCCTTTTTCAAAGCGCCGCTCCGGCTTCTGATGACCTCCTCTGCCGCGGCCGCACCCGATGCAGCGCCCTCCTCTCTTCTCTTGTCTTCTGCTTCGAGACATGCAAGGCGTGTCCTCTCTCACCACCACCACCGTCGCAATTCACTAATAGGAGTATTCGTCTTCGTCGACGGAGTACGGTGCGGTGATGCGCGTAGGCGACGCATCGTCCGAGCTGTATCGGCCTGCACTCGCAGCTGCGGTAGATGGTGGCAACGATAGCGATGTTGACCCGCTGCCGGTTGCGGCGGCAGTCACACCGGAGGGCAGCAATCGACTAAAGGGCAGTCGGTTCAGTGGCACTTCACAGAAGCTGCAGCCGTACTGCAGCAACCCAATCACGATGGAGGCAATGTTGCGCGCGTCGTCTAAGCCGCTGTGCAGCCGCCCCTCAAACGGTAAGTGTAGCACCTCTAGCATCGCCTTGATCTTTCCTTTCGAACACTGGAAGAAGCACGCAAAGATCTGCTTCACGTCGATGTACTGGTAGAAGAGCGGTGGAAAGCGAATGCCTTGGCGAGACACGCTATGGTGGAACATGAATTCCCGCATGTCCATCGGACCATCAGTGGCGAAGACGCACCGCGCTTGTGGAGGCAGGGTGTGGGCGAGCCAACGCTCGAACTGCAGAATCACCTCCTCTAAGGGCGCTGCCGCGTCCACGTCCTCCTGCCGCATCCCTGTCAGCTCTTTACAGAAACCGCTGAGCTCCACCTTGTGCCGCGGTCGCACGAAGCGGTGGAACTCCGCCACCACGCGCTGCAGCCGCACATCTACCATCACCACAGGAAACTCGATAATCTCGTACAAGTAGTTGGGTGGTGGGCGCTCCTCACATGTCGCCTCAAAGTCTAGTACGAGAATGTAATCGTAAGGGCACTGCGAGGTTGTGGTCGGGGAGCCGTAGCTCAGCAGCGGCGAGACCGGCATGCTGCGCGCGCCGCTACCCGGAAGCGTAAACGGCGGCGAGCCAGGCGGGACCGGCGAGGTCGCGAAGGTCCCGGGCGTTGTCGCCGCGCTGGGTGGGCCACCCAAGTAGTGTGTGGCACCGCTGTGTGTGATGGAGGCGTAGAAGGCGTTTGGGGCCGCGCTGCGACGCCGCAGCATCTCTTCTCTTGACTCCAAACGAAAGAGGGTGCTGCTCGAGGAGGATCCGTTGCCGCCACGCGGACTTGTGCCACCCACGAAGGCCACCGTTGGCTGGTAGGGCACGGCATCCTCTGACAAGGGTGTTGACGGGAAGTTAAGCAGGCCGGCATCGCCCTCATCGGCAACACGGTTTGACGCAGGGGGTGTCGTGCGCTCCAGGAATGTCGCCACGTGCTGCGACGGCGAGTAGGTAGCACTGCTCTCTGAAAGCTGCTTCATGGACGAGGAAACATTGTTTGGGCCGGTCTCGGCACTGCTGCTGCAGTGAGCAGCTGCAGGGCCGCCGCTGTTATGGCGGCCCTGTAAAGCGGATTTTATTAAAGGAGATGCACCACCAGTCGTGGTGGGTGGCCCTCCGCCCTGTGCGCTCACGGCCTGCTGGGCGGTGAACGGCGTTTGACTGTGGAAAGGGCGAGCATTGTGGTTCAAGATAGTGGCGGTGGTCGTCGCTTTCGCCGTAGGAGCACTCGGCACGGCCATTGAACTTTTCCCTCGCGTCCCCGCTCCCTTCACAGCGGGCTGGGTGGGGCCGTCGAGGTCAACCGGGGTGGGCATGACCGGGATAACTGCCGCTGCCAACACGGCTTCTGCTGCAGTGCGAACGGTTTCCTCCGCCGTTGAGGCCGGCGGCGTAGCGCTGCTCGTCAGCACGGCTTTGTTGAATGGCGGCTCCATTGGCTCCCCTGCTACTGTTTCCCCACGCCAGTCCACCCCGAGTAACTCATCCAGCATCGTGGCGAACTCATGTCCGTTGAGCACCATCCTACGCACCGTCTGGAGAAGGGTCCGCACTCGCTGCCACTGCCCCTCGTAATAGGTGCCCTCCACCTCATGATGTGGCCTTGAGAGACCGGCCGCCGTAGAGGCAGCGGCGGTATGACGTGTAGCGTCTGCTGATTGCGGCACTGCACCCACGCCTGTCGCGATACCCTTCGATGGAGTTGTAGAGGCCACTGCGGGAGGCTCTGCAGCTGCTGCCCCACCGCGCGTGCCAGTGGCCAGCGATGCGTTCGCGCTCGGGGAAGAGGCCTTGCCGAGCGCGTCCAGCGGTGCACACGAAAGCGCAATCTCGCGGAGCACCTTCAGAATCTGCGGTGTCGTTGAAGTGTCCTCTGGCACCAGCTCTAACGGCCGCCGCCCAGGTCCCTCCGCCTTGCCGGCCGGAGGCAGAGAAGAAATGGGGGAGTTGCTGTGCAGCCGCACGCTGCCGTTGGGGTTTGCCGGTGGTCCAGCGACTGATGTCTGCACCGTTGCGTCGCCGCTTCCTTTGAAAGTCGCAGTTGGGGAAGTTGTCGCCGATCTTCCGCCCGCTGCTGACGAGCCCGGTGCAGCAGGAGAGGAGGGGGAAGAGCTGGTGTGGCTCGACTTGGGCCCCCCATTTATCACGGCCTCCAAAAACGTACTTGACAGCACCGACGAAGGTGCAGATGCTGCGGTGGGTACCGTTGTCGCCGCTACACGGCCACCCACAGAGACGTCACTGGGCTCGGTTGGGTGCTGCGCAGGCGACGGCTCAGCTGCCAGTTCTGCGGTAGAGTCACGCGTCGCTGCGCTCGCTGCAGTGGCGGCGGCACCCGGGGAGAGTGTTGGGGTGGAAGACGCAGAGGAACGCTTGAGCTGGCGGTACTGCGCAACTTGGGCAGCCTGCGGAGGGCATTTCATGAGGGCAGACATGAGCTCTGCGGCAAGCGTGCGTGCGGCTTTGCAGCGCTCCGATGCGGAACGCAGGCTCGCGCCTCTGCTGCTACCGCCACCATTACCGTTTGAATGGCATGGTCGGCGTGTGCCACCCTCCGTCTTCTGTTCACGCTTCGGCGTTTTCCCCCCGCATGGGCCTGCCACCACCGGCGTGCCAGCCCGTGCATTCGCGGCCACGGACACTGTCGCATCAAGATGGGGATCCTTGTCGCCGCCATGTTCTGTGTCGTTTCTACGCATATCAGAAGTCACCGGTGGCGTTGCTGGAGACGAAGAGGTGTCAGTGGCCGGCATCGCAGCAGCAGCAGCAGGTGGTTTAGCAAACGATTGAGGCACCGCGTCGCCTTCCCCATTTACATCGAAGGGCGAGAAAGATAGGGAAGCCGTGCGTGGACGCGCGGACTGCCGCTGAGGGGGGGTGTTGGTGGCCTCCGCCGAGCACGGGGAACAAATCATCCCCGTCTTGCTGTGTGCGAACGGAGGCGTCTCTTGTCGCTTCGCCACGCCGGCGTTCTCTGGGTAAGCCGCCGCCGGGGAGGAGGATCGCGTACCATCACCACCGTGTCGGTGAGACAGCGAGACTAAGGTGGGGGTCCGCCGATCACCGCTCCCACCGACTGCTGCAGACATTGTACTACTGTCCAACGAGTTATCACTAAGAATCGCGTCAGCGAGGGCGAGGGCCGAGAGCATGGATGGAAAGCAGAAGCTCTGGTTTCTTCGTATACCGGTGTGTGTAGCTGGCAGTAATTCGGCAACCACGAAAACTAAAGTAGGAAAAAAAAGAGATCACTGGAGCGCAGCACCCCACCCTGCAAAGCGGCGAATGAACGAATGTGTGTCTGTGTGCACGGTGCCAGGGCTAAATAAGACGGAGCTCACACACGCGCACGGCAAGTCGGGAAGCAGATGAAAGAGAAAAGGCAAATCTAAAATATAAAATATAAATGAAAAACAAAGAAAAACGTAAACATACACGTGAAAAAGGCAGGTGCTTTATATATGTAGAAGTATGCGTTGTCGGAGAGCAATTCGCACTCTCCTTGGCAGAGTACAGCGCGCAGAACGATGCAATGAGAGTAAACAAACGCCTAAGCCCAGGCGGAAACCTTCAAAAGTCCTTCTTTACAAAAAAAAAACAGTTGCTCCTCTGACCCGAGAATCCAGCGAGGCTGTATGGTTCCCTATGTGAAGGCGCACTGATACCTTCTTTGGTTGTAAAGAGGCTTAGAGGGGGGAAAAGATGCAAGAGCCTTGTCGAGCCCTTTCCCTTGTCATGCGCATACACACATACATATATATATATATATATAGTATTCAAGAGCGGGAAGGGTCGGGGGCTCTGCAAGGAATACAGGAAGACGCCTGCACCCTGATGAGCAGAGGTGACTAGGAACGCGATGGCAAGCGACTGATTGGCTACCTTGTTCTTCTCTCGAAAAGGAAAAAAAAGAGGTCCAACGATCCTTTTATTATGATATATATTCGGCTATACGATGCACCCGAGTGGTGGTGGTGGTGGTGGTTCGTGATGGCGATGAATACACGCGACAGCAAGCTGCACGAAGATAGCAGGAAGAAGATGAAGTGAGGATCGCACACGCACGACTCCTGTGCCTCCGTATGCGTCCGTCCCCCTTCTTCCGTCGTTAATGCGTCTAATTACCCTCCCTCTTCTTTTGGCGCTGCAGCTTCCGCACACACCATGCACACTCGTATAGTTGGCGTATTATGCCTTCTCTTTTCTTTTTTAGTTCCGACGTTGCCGGCAGCTAAACGCAGACGCTGTGTCACCACTGTCGCCCCTCTCAGCACGTTTGTCAGTGCGGATGTGCACGTAAGGGCAAGGGCGAGGGCCAGGTGAAGCAGCAAGAATTAGAAGAAGTACTTGGCAGGGGCGTCGGCGGACGTATGTCAGCGTACACAAAGCGGATGTGTGTTCAAGTGTGAAGAATGCAGCACCAGGCACGCGCAGCAGGTACCCCATACGAAGTTCCAAAGCAGGAAAGTACAGAAAGAGGTGGAATTTCAGAAAGGGAGTCGGTTTCGTCAGCCGTTGGTCATCAGGATATCTGTGGAATACATTATTATTATTATTATGATTG
Organism: Leptomonas seymouri; assembly: GCA_001299535.1. NCBI lineage: Eukaryota > Euglenozoa > Kinetoplastea > Trypanosomatida > Trypanosomatidae > Leptomonas > Leptomonas seymouri. The sequence goes on from LJSK01000041.1 coordinate 92,803, forward strand.
CTGGCAAGTAATACGAACGTACTGACAAGATGGCAAACGATCTATTTATTGTTGTTGTTGCCCCAGGTGTGCTGCTGTCACCTGTAATGCCTTCCTGCCACGCGTGCGCAGCGGCTTCGCTGATGGAAATGTGGGGCACCCCATGTCCACCTCCACGGACACGCAACCAGCGTGGCAATCTTCTACGAGGCCCCTACCTTGAAGCGTCCACGCAGTGCTTCGCTGCGATGCTAGGGCAGATCCTTTCTTTCTTTTTTTTCGTTTTTTATTGCTGTCATTATTGCTGACTTTAAGTGTCCGGCGCACCCAAGAGTAAACACCAATGTTGTGGAACAGCACGGCAACGCACTCAGCACGAGTGCGACGTGAAGTAGTCCCTAAAGCAATTGAATATACGTAGGCACGCAGTACATGGGAGGTGGTACGACAATCCATTAACTTATACTATACAAGGTGTGACAGCCCTCTCTCCGCGGCGCACTTCTCCACCCCGGCTTATCCTCTCAGCAGTCACACCAATTCGAGACACAAGCATCGAGCATGACACGCTAAGTCAGCACTTTTAGTTACGCTTCTCGAAAGCAACATCAGAGGCTAAACGTCAAATTATGTCGAAGAGAAATCATTATCAAGAACTTCGTTGGCCGTTGTTGTTGCTCAATAGCACCCAGAGAGAGAGAGCAGCGTCTGCCTACCACAGAGAAAAAACAAAACAGCATTTTGAAGGCGCAGCCAGCAGGTACCGCCCATCAACGTCACGGCAGGCATGCACCAGGCGTTACCAGCTCAGTTATATTTGGCCATTCGCCGCTGTCGGCTTGGAGAGCGGCTGCTCCGTCGCCATCCCAACCTGTTTGGGGGCGGCGATCCTTACCCAAAGCCAGTCAGCGGCCTTGCGATGCGCCTCCATCACATACGCAATGGCCACCAAAAGTATCGCGATGAGCATCAGCATCAACAGCCGCCAGATCCGCCGCCGGCGACGCGCCAGCGCACGATCGCTGCGCCGCTTTAGAGCTAAAACGTTCGCGTTGCTAAACTCCTTCGGGTGCTCCAGTCGGTAGGTCAGCACCGCCTCCCGATGCCGCTGGCCAAACGTGAAGTAATCTCCACCAAAACACTGCTTCGCGATGTCCTCGACCACATCCCTGTCCACGTGTCCGCTGCCCTCCTCCCGTCGGTACAACGGGTAGCCCTCTAGGTGGTAATGGTAGGGGTCGTCCATCGGGATGGCCAGCACAAAGTCAAAGACGCAGCCGGCCTTCATCATCGCGACGGCGAGCCGCGCAATGTTGTAGGCGTCGTCGAAGCCGCTGTGAGGGCGTCCGTCAAACTTTAAATCCATCCTGCGCAGCATGGCGTCGAGCTTGATCGGCACCCGGTAGTTGAAGTGATGCGCAAAGGTGGTCCGGATGTCGATGTACTCATAGAAAATACTTGGGAAGGCGACGTGGTCACGCAAGATGTGGTACTCGTGGATGAAATTTTTAAAGTCCCACGGGCCGTCCGCCGCGAAGATCGCCTTGGCGCCGCGTGGGACCGTGTCTTTGTACCACTTCTCAAATAGCTTAATGGCCTCTGTGATGGTCGGGGCAGCGTCAACGGTTTCCTGCGTAATGCCCGTCAGTTGAGTGCAGAAGGGCGTAAGCGTAGGGTTGCGCCACGGCTTCACATATGTGTGGAAGGAGTGAGCCCGATCCACCTGTCCGGTGCGGACATTAATAAGCACCCCAGGAAACTCAATAATCTCATGCGGGTAGTTCTGGTTGTTCTCTTCGCAGGTCGCCTCCACATCGACAACGATGATGTAGTCATAGATTTGATGATCTAAAGGGTCGGTGTCGGCGAAGGTGTGCTGCACGCGGTTCTGTTTCGCGTCTGTGGCTGTGGAGAGGTACGAGCTGCGTCCTCCCTTCCTAGAGCGATGGCTCTCGTGGGTGCCGCGATGTTGATGACGGTCAGAGCGATTCTGCTTGCTCGCCGCTGCTTTGGCTTTGCCACGCTTGTTATGTGGAGACATGGGTGCGGCCAGGCCAGGTCAGCAGGTGCAAACGCTAAGACTCAGCCTTTGGCTTGATGTATAATATACATAAGCATTATTAGCACGACGAATCGTAGTGCACGCGCGCAGCCGGAGGTGCCACCGGTGACGCCCACGCGGTAGTACCGTCAAAGGGCAACAGAAAACAGAAGCGAAGAGCGCAGCGAGGAAGTAGTTGTGGAGCGGCAGTGCTTGGCGGACTGAAACGCGTCCGTTTGAAGAAGACCTGACCCTCTAGAACTGATACACAGAGAGAGAAACGCGCGCCGAATAGAATATGCTAGTGTCGCAGCCATGCCACACGCTCAAGAGCAATCTTGACCAAGTCCCATGTACCGTGCTCACCTCGATCATTGCCCTCTTCTATGTGTGCATGTGTGGCCGCACCGCAATTTGCCCTATTGTATTAAAGCGCATTGTCAAAGCAATCAATGGGCCGTCGCATTAGGGAAAACAATACAGAGAGCCGTAGCAAGGCAACGGGCAAGTTGCAGAAGCGAGCGCCCTTCGGGCACGCGTAATGTACATGAGCATAGAATGGACAACCCGAACAGATCGGGAAGTCCGCAGAAATCTGCTGAGTTAAATAACATAATCAATTGGCTCCTTAGTGGTGGCGCCTTCGAAGAGTACCCTTCCAAAGATGCACGCACCTGTGGATGGCTGCATGGCCTGCTGCAGCGCCCCCAGAGGGCGCGGCGTGGACTCTGCAGAAAGATGCGCCGCAGCCACCGCATTTCGTGCGTGTCCAACAGGCTTGACGCGCAGCATGCCGAGCGGATAAATCGGCGCCATCGCCCTGCCGCGCCGCTGCTTCTCTTCCGCAGAGCAGTCGAGGAAGTTCAGCCACGCCCGCCACGACAGCACGTACTCTCGCGCGTACAGCACACGCACCGCCTCCTCCACCTCAAGTCGCGCCTGAAGGCAGCAGTGCGTGTGATGCTCAATCAGTTGTTGGATCTGCTGCTCCTCGGCAGCTGTAAAGCGGTCAGCCCCGGCCGCCCCAGCCGCACAGCGCTCTGCCACCATGCGCCGCTCCGCAGTCGTCACGGCGTAATGCCGACCATTGACCTTCTCCTCGACGATGCTAGAGGCTAGGGCCACGAGGGACATGTCTGACTCATAGGCGACCACCACGCTCAGCACCGCGGCAGAGGGAACGACCTCGGCCAACCGGCGCACATCACACTCCCGCAGATGGCAGTTATGCGCGCCGATCGCGACGAGCAGCGGCACAGTGTAGGGCGAAGTCTGCAGCGTCGGACAGTGCTCCATCAGCGCACGCGTCGTCTTTGCATAGCGGTTTGCAATGGCGTAGTAAAGTGCCGTGCAGTCGGCGCCATCTTGATAATGCACATCAGCGCCAGCCTCCAAGAGTAGCCGCACCACATCCACGGGGTCGCTGTGGGGGTTGTTCACCGCACACAGGAGTGGGGTCCAACAGAAGGGCTCCCCCACCATCGGATCGACTAACGCGCTGTTCACAACGGTGCCACCACCGCGGTCGAGCAGCGTGCGTACGTAGCGGGCGTTGTTGCGGTAACACGCGCGGTGCAGCGCAGAGACATTGCCGTCCGCCGCTTCACTTGGCGAAGTCAACTTCGGTGCCGGCGTGGCGGGCATGCGAAAGAAGCCCGCGGAGGCGAAGGGCGTGAGGGGTGAGTTCTGCGACTCCAGGCCACTCAGCAGCTGGCCGCGGGGTCGCTGAAAAATCTCGGGAAAGGACTTGCAGGCCTCCGCGGCAGAGTCGAACTGCTCACGCGTCAGCCCCTGAACCATCCACGCCCCGGTGTCGTGGCTCAGCGTGTAGGAGACGGTGCTGAACTGCCTGCGCGACCTTGGGCTCGCATGCGACGACCTGGATTCCATCACGGAGCTTCCGGCGACCTTCGCAGTCGAGCACCTGCGGTTGCCTTCAGGGGAGGTCACCCACGGGTGCCATCGATGGCCGCGTGCGCGGCGCAGCACGGCCACGCGCAGCTCGCCAAGCACATCAGATAGACCGATCACGTAGTCACCTGCCTGCGCGTCAGGACGCGTGGCGAGCGAGAAGGCGAGGTAGGCGAAGGGTTGCGATAAGTCCACCGCCCCGTGCTTCATATCATGGCGCAGGTTCACCTCCAGCAGCTGTAGCGGGCCCCATACACGCAGCAGACGACGCAGTGAGTACACGGAAACCACCCCGCACTCCTTAAAGTCGACCACTGACATCACCACAGGGTGCGTCCACGCAGGAAATAGCTTCAAAAAAGGAAAGAAGTCTTCAGCGGTGCAGGCGGCGCGGTTGCGGCCCACGTAGAGCTCCCACGCGGCACGCAGGACGTGCTCCTCAAGGAAGTCGTAGACATCGAAGTAGACAGAGCCGCAGTCCGTCACCTCCACGTACCAGCGCAAATGCGCAAAGTGAACGTCCAGGTCGGCATTCGTGCTCGCCAAGGCGTCCGTCACGCTTGCAGGAAGCCGACGTTTGCCGCCGAAGGGGCGGGGCAGCGCGCTGTCGGTGGGGTTAGGGGTAGCGATAGAACGGCACGGCTCGCCAAGTATCAAGTTGCCGCGTTCTGCCGGGGCTTGTGATTCAACGTAGTCCGTTGAGGATCGCCCCTGTGTCGCAGCCGCAGTCGTCTGTCTCGCAGTGGCTTCTCTCGAGCCACACGACCCACGAAAACGTAGAGGTGAGCCGGCGACTGTGGAGGTGACGCTCGCCATCTCCGCAATACTCTGCTCCCCCATCAACCTTCCTTGCTGCGCCTCCGATGACTCGTAGCACTTTAAGGCCTGCTCAGCTCTATCCAGGATTTGCTGCATGACTCGCACGAGGCGGTCCAGCAGCACGTCCGAGTGGTGTTGGCCCTCCCCGCATCCCACAGCAAAATGGTCACTAAGCTCCAGCAAATACAAATGAACTTCGCGTAACGAAGGGAAAAGCTCAAGTAAGGATAAGCCGAGGTCCGTACAGAGAGAATCCAGACGAGCCGCGAGCAGAAGCACATCGGCGACGGGTGTACCTGAAGCCATGACCCCCTGTGTGACACTGTGCAGGTGCTGCCGACACTCGGCGTAGGCCGCGCGGAAGAGTTTGAACTCTTGCACGCTGAGGGGAACACCGTCGTTAACTTCTGTGGTAATGCTACGCAGCGCATCGAGGGAAGGACGGATGTGTCCGGGGCTCGGCGCGAGGTCAGGGAACTGATGCACATCGGCATCCACCACAGCACGTGCGATGGCACGCAACCTCGGGGGTATCGACACGCCCTTCTGCTTCTTCATGTCTTGTATTTTCCTCTCCTTCTTTGTAAAGGGGTGAATGGGAGAAGCAAGAAGAATGAAATCAGCAGCACCCAGCGTACATGAGCATCGGAGATGCTAGCGCGGCGTGCAAGACGAACAGCGGGAGAAGAGGCATCATGAGACCAACAGAGATACGGCGTGCGACGCAAACGAATATATATAGAAGAAATAAAGAAAGGGCCGAACTTGATATGTACGAAGGCAGCACCCTGCTCTAACGGTCACCGGAAGCATCGTCGATAAGAAACCGAGAGCAAGACATACGCTCGGCTGCGTTCGACATTTCACTTTCGTGGTGTTTCGGTCGCTGAACAGATCCTTCTCGCTTTTTCCGCTTCTGTTCTGCAGTTGAATTTCACATTCGCAAGCAAACAGCTGTTGTAAAAGAGAACTCAAACAAAGCACGATGCAGCACATCCGTGAAGAGCACGACTAGTATACATGGTATATTCCAATGATCAGTACATCCAACAACGTGCAACTCTGTGCGCATTTACATTGCATTGCTAGCTGTACAGGGCACGTTCGTAGTCAAAAAAGAAAAAAAGAGCGAGCAACCTCCGAGTAGCTCTCCGTCGTCGTACGCCATGAACAGCGCACGCCCTTCTCAAATCACTTGCGGTAGACCTTCCAGGAAGGCCGCTCATCACCGCCACCAACGAGCCGCCGGCGAGAATTGAGCGTTGTGGGTGGCTGCTGATGGCGCAGCTCCGCCGCCGTCATGTCCTCCTCTGGTAGTCGCCGTTGAATGAGACACACCGGCGGTAACGGCGCCAAAGCTGGCCATTTCCACGGCGCATCCCCCGGCGTGGCATCGTGACCATGCGAGCCTCGTTGACTCATTGCGGAGGGCTTCGAAGAGGACGGAAGGGACATCGAGGGGTGGACTTTCTCTTGGCGGGGGCCAACGCTTGTGGTGGGAACGGCGTTGGCGCTCGAATTCTCTTTGGACAGCGCAGCGATGGCCTGAAATGCGCGCCCCGCGGCTGCGCGCTCGTCACCGTCACTGCCACCGACAACTACAACGTGATAGCCAAGCTCGTGCCAGCGGTCTTTGTTTGTTGCCGTAAAATTCGAAGGCCGCATCCAGTGCTCGTCGTCCTCCTCCATTCCCTCCTCTTTCTTCGCCGCCGACAAGGGCCCCTCCGCCTTGACATCTACAGGGAGCGACACAGACATGAACTTATGTTGTTGAGGCGCGACGCGTGAGCCGCTGCCGCCCTCCACAAGGGAAGAGGGCCCTTGCAGAGCGCCACTGTTGCTATTGCCCACGCACCCCTCTTTCACATCGTGTCCAGGCGTCCCGCCTGCGTCGAGCTGAGTCAAAAATACGAGTGCATCCGGCTCATTTGGCGGGCGGGCGGCGTTGTCGGCGATGGCCGGCGCCGTCTGTAAGGTCAAAGAGTGGGCCTTGGCCGTACTATTCGGATTCGTGCCTCCGTATGTGAGTTGCTGATGCATGTATGTCTCCACAACGGAGTGAGGCAGCAGCGGTAGCGTCCCAGGGCGAGGCCGCTCGTCTGCATCTAGAATACTATCCGGCAGAAGGGCGGCCGGTACATACTGAATCATACCCTGGCCCACCAGCCGCTCTGCTGGTGGGTCCTGGGAGAGGTGGCGCATCGCCTGAATGCGCCGCTCTATCGATCGTGCGAAGGCTGCATCCACTGCGTCACACCGGCACTGCGCCCGACGACGACGGCGCTCAATCACTTCGATTTGCTTTTCACGCATACGCTGGGCAGCATAATCCTCCTCCTCCTGCCCTTTGCTTTTACCTCCATCACGTCTGCCTGTGATGGCGGCGCCTTTGACCGTTGACGTCACGGATCCATTCGCCGCTGTCGAAGAGAGTGCTGGAGCACGTTGATACGGAGCATCTACCGTATGAAGTAATTCTCGAAGGTAGACAACGTCGCCCGGCAGCCGCTGCCAATCTTCTTCAAAATCCTCAGCTTTCATGATGGACGAGCTTTGCAGCTTGATAGCAGAGGTACCTGTAGCAGCGCTTGTGGTGGCCACTGCAGCTTCGGCCCCGGTGGCTGGAAGGTCAGATGCTGGCCGTAGAGCTGGAGGCACGGATGCCTTAAAGAAGTCGCTTGGCATCCCAAATGCTTGAAAATGAGTACGATGGCAATCGATGCAGAAACAATAAAAAGAAACAACAGTGCACGCGTAGTCCACGATGAAGTAAAACCCAGTGCTATGATTTCTTTCTTCTTTGGGGAGAGCCAACAACTGGAATGCCCCGTGGCTGTGTCGGTGTGCTTTCGTGGACTCAAAAATGCGCTGCTTTACGAGCCATTACAATGGAACAGGTGGAGCAACAAAAAGATTGGGCAGGGTTGAATGATGGGGCGTTGCAGCTGCTCTTAGCGTAGCATTCATCCATGGCGGAGCACTCTGCTGCGCCATAGGGAATGCAGACGGCTACACCTTCAATATCGCCGCTGTACCATTGAAGGTTCTCGCGTTTACTACTTTAATATAAAAAAGGGGAGAAGTCAAAGACAGACCCGCAGGATGTAATTGCTTTACCATGTTCGGATAATCAGTTGATATGTTACGAGCCAACGTGGGCGCAGAAGCCATTAAACGCTGGAAAGAGTGGAGCGTCACACCCGTGCACTGAGCCGCACGCTGCGGCGAACATCAAAAGCTGCCCACGGGCAGGTCGTCGTCGTAATCCGACGAGTCGCTCGCTGGGAGAGCTCCACCCGCACCGGTCGCCGACGCGCCCACCACCCCATGCGATTTCACCACCGTACTCAACGCGTAGTTCAAGCAATCTGCCGGCTGTTCAGAGGCCGTGCAGCGGTGTGTCCGGTCAAGGCGTCCACGTCGCACGCGGCGCACACGTGCAGAAAGGTCGCCACCGCCCTCGCCGATGCGCACGGTGCCAAACGTCTGTGGGGCGTCAGCGCTGCTGAAGGTCACCTCCCACGACTCATTGGGACGCAGGGCGTAGTGGCCCAAGTCAGCAGCGGACGGCCGCGGTGTGTCGGCACCCAACTCGCTGCCCTTCAGCACACAACCCTCTTTGCCCTGCTGGAAAGCTTTCTCCATCTTCAAGGCGGCCTCCTGCGAAAAGGGAGCCCAGAGAACTCCTTCGTAAAGGACAGGCATGCTGGTCTTCTTCACAGCCGGCACTGAACGATCGTCTCGCGCCTTCGTCGCCTGATACCACCACTGCGGTGCGCCGACGCAGCACAGCTGCCCACCCACACGCACAAACTCGCCCAGCACGCGATCGCTGTGCAGGATGCGGTACGCAAAGCCCTGGTCGCGCAGCCAGCTTTGCCGCTTGTAGCTGGTGCGAATGTCGGCTGTGTCCTGTGACACCAGCGTATAGAAGTACGCACAGGTGTTGTCCAAGGAGGGCGGCTTTGGGCGCAAGATGCGGCCCAGTCGCTGCGCCTCCTGACGTCGCGAGGCACCGAGACCGGAGACTTGGATAATGACAGATGCACACGGCAGGTCGAGCGCCACGTCACCCACGCGAGTGAGAATCATTGCGTTCACATCGGACGAGTGTTGGAAGTACTGAAGCAAATTCGTGCGCTCCGCCTCGCTGGTGCGCTGATCCATGAAGGGGAGGTGCAGATGATGCGCGAAGTAGCGTACATCAGCCAAATAGTCGCAGAAGACGATCACCTTGTCAGGGGGGGAGCGCTGCTGATGAAACGCCAGGAGCGCCTGCGTGCACCACAGCTTATATGGATTGCACGAGGCGAGGTGAAGTGCACGCGAGTTCAACCCCATACTGGTGGCATGGAAGCCGCGCCCTATGCCCCTGGCTCCCTCTTCAGCCTCACGCGTGCCATCATCCGCTTCATCGCCGTCGAGTTCAAAAATGGACTCACGGCGGCGATGCTTCACCGCCGCTCCTCTGCCCGTCCCCAGCACCAGGCGCGCACGCTGCACATCTCGATACACCTTTAAAAACTGCAGCGGCATCGGGCACTGCACCTCAGCGCACTCCACACTAGCAAGGAAGCCGGCACGTGTCAAGTCAAGCCAATTCGCTTCGTACAGCTTTGGGCCTACGAGGTGGCGCAAATCACCAATCTTGTCGTCCTCGCGCAGCAGCGTCGCGCTGAGCCCCAGCACGCACTTGTACTTGATAGCGTTCAGCACATCCTGAAAGTGATGGGCGAGGGCTGTATGCACCTCATCTAACAGCAGCAAGCCCCACGGCTGCGAGGTCATGGCTCTCAAAATCGCGCGCGACTCTTCAGCAGCCGCGCCGTCAGAGCGGCCACGCTTCGCAATGACCATGTTGTAGGTTGTGATGAAGACCTTCCCTGGCATCTGCTTTACCTTTGCCGTGCACACCGTCACCTCCTCCTCAGTCAAGTTAGTCCAGCGAAGAAACTCACGCTGCCACTGAAAGACAGACATGTTGTTCACACACATGACAATAGTGGTCTTCTGCATCGAGGCTGCGGCGCCGATTCCCGTCAGCGTCTTACCCGCACCACAGGGAAGCACCACCACTCCTTGATGCGCCTTGCCGCCGCGTCGGAAACGCTCGAGTGAGGCCACCTGATAAGGACGCAGTCGCACATGACTCGCCAAGCTCAGATTCTCCACGTGGAGGGTCTTGTCCTGCATATAGTCGTAGTAGCAGTCGGCACGGATGTTGAAGCGAGAGAAGAGGCGCTCCTTCACCACCCTCAGCTTGCCCTCCTTCACCTGGCACTTATAGATAAAACGACTCGCCGGGCTGGGCGACGATGCAGCAGCAGCAACAAGAGTACGTTCACGTAAGCTGGCTTTGCTGCACGCGTCCAACTTGGGTGGCTGATACAGCATATGCAGCACTGCAGGCCGGCCGGCATCTCGCGTCACCCGCTCCGCACTTGAACAGCTACTCCCTCCTACTGCTGTCCTCGCCGGACTGCGGTCGACATCGGAGAGGATCCACCGCTCCGTTCCGTATAGCAGGACAGGCTCCAGGAACTCCTTGAGTTCGTCGAGGACGAGCTCCAACTGTGCTCGCTTACGCGACTCAATAAAGTAGAACAGCGCTTCATCTCCGTTCATCGGCCCTTCCGCATGGGCGGCCGGCGCTCCGCTTTGACTTGGATCGAACTGATGAAAGCGGCGGAGACGTGGCTGCAGCACAATCTGCACTCGCGACGCGTTCTCTTCCTCCGAAAGCATCGTCGCGATGGCGTCGGGCAGCGGCTTCTGTAGGTCGTCGCAGCGCACCACCGCCAGCGAGATCAACGCCTTGCTCTTCGGCAAAGCGGCAGCGGCATCCTCAGTCGGGGAGGCTGGAGAGGCTGCGGCGGCTGCTGGGGAGAACAGACGACCGAGTTGGAGGATCCTTCGAGAAGAAGACGGGGACGACGGAGGAGGGGACGGCGATGCACTCGACGCAGCTGTAGCAGATGGCTCCGCTTTCACCTCTTTTAAGGCTGATGGGCGCGCGGCGAACAGCTGCATGCGGTGGTTGCTGCGTTTGCTTCGGTAAAGGGAGGCTAGCACGGTACCGCTGAAGTCGGCCTCTTGGAGGCAAGGCGGCAGAAGTATGCGCGTCGCTACACCTGAAGTCCACGCACGAGGGGACGACGTCAGGCTGCTGAGGGAAACGTTAAGAGAGCCCGCGGCAGGATCCTCGTCCACAATGCTGGTACTCGTTGACTCGTCAAAAGCGGTGGCCAGTTGTTGCAGTGCCGTGCACCGCTCCAAGTCAACGGGCAGCTCTTGCCTTTCGTTGAGCCGGAAGTGCCGAAGAATGACCTCAATCATTTCCAATGTGTACGTGCCTTCTGCCGTGGCCGCTGACAGTGAAGAGCTGTCCATGCGGTACTGCTCCATGTGGTGCGTGCGGCTCACAGGCTCGCAGCAGGAGACGAGGAAGTCGATGACATGTTCGTAGGCCGGGTGCGCCCGCTCAATAAAGATGTTGCCTGTCGAACCGATGTTCATGACGTGGGCACTACTTCCCCGAGCATATATCTATATCTACCTATCTATCTATATATATATATATATTGGGGGGGATGTGTATGTCTGTATGGCCGTATCGTCTGACGCTCAAGTGGACGTGTAGCCTTCCTTGATGACTTGGTACATGCAAGAGGAGAGGAGCATTAGGAGAAACGCAGTTGTGGCCTGCAGTGGGAAAACGGAAGCAGGGCGGAGACCTCTGCTGCTACACGCCGTAGCGGACCTTAAAAAAAGTGGTGACATTGAACCATCATCAATGCAAGAAGAAGCCCTCGAGGCTTCTTCTCTGAAAAGGCGTCCCTTCATCATCTGTTGGCTGATTCAATGACAAGCATCAGTGCTGAGCACTCAGTGTGTTGCTTTACTTTCCCGTTCCTTAATCGATCAAGCTGCCCATGCAGCACAGAAGAGGGCCCCTTATAATTGCTTTCGGGGTGCCAACGCAGCCCCTCACCGCAGCGCCCAGAAAAGTGTCTGCAGTCTCAGCGGGCTCCAGAAGTGCACTCACGGAGGGCCGCTCTTCGGTCCGCCTCTCAGGACCTCCGCCAGCGTGGGGAAGTTCTTCGCGCACGGATGCACGCAGGGGCCGCTGTGGCACACCAACTCACAGAACCTGCCGCAGCAGGACAAGTTCCGCCCACACCTGCGGCCACATGAAACCTCCGGCTTGTGGCATGGGATGTGATACGGCATCGGCTTCTGGTGCGACGCACAGAGCTTCTCCACCAGCACCACGCACGGCGGGCAATCCCTCTCCCGGTGGCACTCGTGATTCGGCGGGTGTCCGCATGGCCGAGGAACGCTGCAGGGGTGGTGGCACTGCGGCGGCTTGGTTCCGCACGGCACAGGCGGGTCAACCCAAGTTCGCCTGCACCGGCAGTACAAGGGCTCATAGGAAACGTAGCTGCACGGCGGGCAAGGCCCCGGGTGGCAGAGCTGCCCGCACTGGTGCTCGCCACACGCCAGCTTCTTCGTGCAGATCTGCATGCAGATGTGCTCCTGATTGACGCAGCACGCGTTGGTGCAGCGGTGCTTGTGGCAGGAGAGCCACTTCTTGCATACCCGATTGCATTTGGGCGGGAAGCAGGGGGGTAAGGCGCTGGCGGGCAGCTCGCACTGTTTCCGCGCTGTCTCCCATTCTGATTGTTGGAGGTACTGACAAAAGCAAGGGAAGGTCATGGTACGCGCGCCACATTCACACGGCATCGAGATCATCTCCTTGCATGGGGCGCAGGGCGTTGCGTCGTGGCACCTCAGCCAGCACAGGTGACTGCACGGTAGCGGTAGCTCGCAGGTGAGGCCGCAGGAGGGCACCGGGTCTAGACAAGAGACGCGCTGCACCTGCACTCGTGTCTTGCCACAGGGGCAGAACTTCTGTCGCTCCGGGATACGAAAGCACTTCTCACAATCGCCAGGGTGGCAGAGCAGGCCGCAGACGTGATTGCCGCAGTCGCGCATCTTCATGCACGCGCGGGTGCAGCGAAACCCGCCGCCGCCACTTGCCGTCGTCGACTCCCCTGCTGGAGGAGCCCCACACCGCCGCGTGCGCTGCGTGGAGCCACACCAGCAGGTCTCTGTCACCATCATCGTACACACAGGACAGGGCCCTTCGTGGCACGGCGCCATGCAGCGGTGCTGGCCGCAGTCTAGTGCCTTATCACATATTGCCCCGCACTCGTAGCCGTGTACGCCGCTGGAGCAGCCAACAGTTTTTGTATTGTTGCCGCACCAGCAGGCCTGCTCACGCGCGCGGGTGCACGGCGGGCACGGGCCTGGGTGACAGAGCAGCGTACAACGATGAGGGCAGCACGGATCAGCCTGGCGTAGCTCACAGGGCTGACCGCAGCTGCCGGGCACCAGCATGGCATCCACAGCCGGCTTCGCCACCTTGCCACAGTAGCACTTGTACACGGCAAGACTGCCTTTGGGGTTGAAGGACTGGCAGAGAGGGCATCGGAAGCGATCAAGCTCGCCCTGTGTGGCTACACCAGAAGTCGATTGCAGTTGCCTCTCGCGCTCCTTTGCTTGGCTGTCCGCCCAGAAGCGAACACAAGGCAGATGAAAGACACCGTAGCAGCACCTGCACGCCCACAACTCATGTTTGTGGCCCACTGGCTCGGAGCACACGACGCACTCGTAACGACCGCTAATGAGGTCTTCAGAGATCTCCTGTGTGAGCTGCGGCGAGGCTGACATGGTTTGTTTGGAAAGTACGCAAACGGCGAGCGTCCTCCCTTAATTTCAAAGCTTCTTTTTCTTTAAGCGGGTAAGCGTCCAGATGAAGGGCAGAGGGGGTAACCGACTAAAAGCCCGGCTCTTCAGCTGTTGTCACATGTAGCTGTTTTCAAAAAAGACAAAAGGAGAGACAAAAGGAGAGACAAGCGATGGTACGTGCAGAAGGGGTGAGAAGCGTCCACAGGGTGCCGATGTGCTGCTTGAGTAGAGCAGATCACCGTCCCTCGTAAACCTCACTGAAACCGAAATCAAGAGACGAAAACAATCGGCCTTCGAGAGATTGCCAGGATTTGAGGACTGTGGACAAAGGGAACTGGAATCAACAGCCGCATCACGGGACTATTTAAAAAGAATAAGTGCACTGCAGAAGAAGCGATACAACGCAAATCAGCAGCGCTTAGGAGAGAGGTGTGGTGTGCCGGTGGCTCGAGCCTCGCCACCTTCCTTCAAGATAAAGTGGACTACACAAAAAGGCTTGCTTCGCGATACGCACACACACACACAC
>LJSK01000041.1:106946-119529 GCA_001299535.1 Leptomonas seymouri
CACACACACACACACACACTGTATTATTGGGGGAAAGAGTCAGTTAATGGCACTGGAAGAACAAGAAGGGCCTGAGGATTAACAAATGGCAACTATGACAACCAACAGCTTCAGCGTCTCAGTGTTTGCAGCAAAACCAAAAATAAAAAGAAGAAATGGAGATGTGCAAGACAATAGGCGAAATAAAGGATAATTCAGTTCACCACACCAGAGCAAAGGCCAGGCGTCTCAAGCTGGCCACGTTGCGTCTTGCATCCACGAATGCGCCGTATAAAGAGGGAAAGAAGAGGCATAACAGAAGCGGGTCACCAGCTGAGGGATCGTGAAGTCAGCGCAAGACAACGTCGCACGAAGGCACCCCCACAACCATGCATTTGTTGAGCTCGCGGGAGAGTCCAATCTGTTAAGTTGGTTGGTACTGTGCTACCGTTTGCCTTTAGGCAACGCCCTTCACAGGAAGATGCATGCAGAAACATTTGAAAGGTGCGAGGTGCAAGCGCCAAAGAGGCCGACGCAGCCCTCCACGACCTACGGTGCTGATGGAGAAGGCTGCTCTATTAAACGGATTAGAAGCCTACTGTTCACGTGTCTATTTTCAATTCACCATTTAACCCTTCTTTAACAACAACCAACACCACGGCCTATTGGCGGAGGGATGCAAAAGTACGGACGGACCAGGCGCAGCCACACGTATCACTTGAACGTGCTTTTTCATGGTCTGGTGCTCGCCCATCTTGCCTTCTGACAGCTGTACGCATCGGTCATCGGCCGGAGCGATGCAGAGGCTGCCGAGCACCGCCACCCTTAATACCCTTAGCCAATGGTGCAAACAGGGGGCAATGAAAAGCAGGCCAAAGCACTCCGCACGGCCCTTCTGTTTTGTCCTCCACCCCCTCCTCTTCGCTCTCCATCGCATGGCACGCCATCACACAAACAAGGTTAAGCAGGGAGCGGCACCACACGGCAAGCAGTTCTATCTAGTGCAGCACTGCAGGAACGATTTGGCGGCACCCTTCTCTCCCCGTCTTCTCTGGGAGATCACAGCACGCCAACACACACCACAGAAAAGAGGGCAAGAGGCCCCAGCAATCCCAGCAGCCACCAATTAAGCCGGAAAACAACAAGGAGTGGGGAGCCAACGCTTGGACCCCCCACACACACACACACACAACGTGCAACCCGCCGAACGACAAGAGCAGCGCCACAGTCACCACGCACATGCCGGAACTTCAAATTTCACGCCATTGAAAGAGCTTCAAACAGCTGACAAGAAGCGAAAAGACAGCAGCCAAAGAAAGCAATACTCACAACAACGAATCATGTGCGCAGCTGACACTCACCCCGCCTCATATCTTCTCCTGAAAGAAGTCACGCGCCGTAAAGAACCGCATCGCCTGCAACAACACCCCCTGCTCGTTCAGGCGCTCCTCCTCCGTCAGTCGCTCGTACAGGGTGGGCGGAGGCGGTGGCCGGCGCAGGGGATCGCGACGATTCGGGTTCGCGTACCTGGCCGCTGCCACCGGCGCCATTACACGCGTAATCTCTTTTGGCTCATCCGCGGGTGGGGCAGCGGACTGCGGGACCGGTGGGCCGTCGTCCCTTTCGCTATCGCTTCTACCGTTACCGCCGCTATTGTCGATGTGGCAACTACGCGGGTCCGCCTCTGGCGCCTCCCCCTCTACTGCTGAGTTCGCCGGTGGGGCAGACCCTCGCAGGGGCCCCGCATCCGCTACGGTGTTATCCTCGCCCTGCTCCGCAGGACGCTGCTCACCATGCTCTTCCTCCTCCCTCCGTGCATTGCGACTGCGGCCACTACGCTCACGCTTCTCAGCCGCCTTGGACTTGCCCTCGCCCGCGCCAATTTTCGTCTCCCCCCACAGCACGCGTCGGTTGTACGTGGGGTCGCCCTTAGTGGGACAGTCATCGACCCAGTGCTCTCCCTTCTTGCCGCAGCGGTGGCACACGTAGAACTGCGGCACCTCCTTGGCAGACGCGTAGCGCTCTCGCACCAGCTGAACCCGCTGCCGTGGCGTCAGCGTTCCATTGGGGCCCAGTGGAATAATTTTAGATGGCTGCTTCGACGAGGACAGAGACGAAGGACGGGTGGGCGGAGAAGCCAGAGAAGGCTGCTCGGGGGCGGCGGAGGGGGCACTGGGCGGTGCTGTCGGATCCTCCAGAGCCTGCGATGGCGGCTGAATAAAGCGCGGTCGAGCAACCTCTTCTTTTCGCGATTCCGGCGGCAGGGGCGGGCAACTGACCGGAGAAGAGTGGTGCCGTTCCTCATCGCGGTCACGACCGCAGCCTCCACCTTTACTACGACGTGATCCTGATGAGCGCGAAGACTTGTCCGATGCCGCGTCTGAGGCGTTCGACTGCGCCGAAGGCGAGCGCGAGTTCTCCGGGAGGCTGCCGCGGGCGATGTACGACGCCTCCGTGCGAGCCCGCTTGCCGACGTCGATGCCGTACTGCCGCAGCCACCGCCGTCGCTCATCCGGCAGCACCACCCCACGCGCCGCCTTGTAGTAGAGTTCCTCCACCTTGCCCTTAATCACCTCCTGAGTCGGGAAACGGTTTTTGCGCTGCTCCAGGTAAGCCCCTGTGTCCGCCAAGTTCGGCGCATCGGGGCGGTTGTGTAAGGCGTCCATGTGCTCCTGCATCTGATGGGCGCGGTGCGCACGGCAAGTGAAACCGCAGCCCGGCATGGTGCAGTAGATGTGCGTCTGCATGTGCTCCTCGTACTTCTCCTCCACGACAAAGGTTCGGTCGCAGGCTTCGCAGCGGAAGGGCCGCCCAGTGGGACGCGCATCGGGGCCCTCTCCCGCACGTCCCCGCGGATCCGAAGAAGGCGACCCCGCTGCCGCCACAGCTGAAGGAGCGTCGCTGCCTTCGTGCCGGCGCCGAAAACTGGGCATTAGAGGATTGGGCGGCAGTGATATCCAATCCGCCGCAGGCCCGTACACACGCGTCCAGTTCATCATGGAAGGCGGGAGCCCAATAACGAGCTTGTCGAAGGGATGGAAGGCCTTCTCCAGGACCTCTGGAGAGACATCGGTGAAGGGTGGTCGTGGTTGCCGATGCGGATGCATTGTGACACAAATGATCAGCTAATCCCCTATACAAGCACGCATATAATATATAGGAATGGGGGTAAGAGAGCAGAGGAGGGCGTGCTGCAACTCTACGTAGCGTCTGAAAGATACGCTGGTGTTGGCGCGATTGATCCTTTCTTCGCTAACAGACAGGAAAGGGCAGATTCCCCTTATATTCATTTTTCGGTTGAAAGGCGAAGTGCGCCACCATCAAGGAATTAACAAAAGAGAAGATGCACGGAGGAGAGTAAAACCGCGAAGAATGGAGACGAACACGAAAGATGCGGCGTTGTCCCAACACGATGGGAACGAGCAACCGTCACCTTTCCCTTTCTCCAAGCAACAGTGAGGGCATCACGTGCCAAAGCTCCATGAAGGTTCGTTTCCTTTTCAAACTCCAGACATGAACCACAAGAAGCCCATGGGCGGTGTGAAGGCTCGACGAAGAGTTGCTGCAGCCTGCTGGAGCATCTAGAGAGCCTCTCTTCTTTACTGTGTGTCCCTCCCGTGGGAAGGGCACTTCGCTTTGCGACCGGTCGCATCTTCCTTTCGGTTGCTTTCCCTTAAAGCATCGGTGTTGTTGCTCACAAAAGATAACGCAGGCAATAGGGGAGAACGCAATACGTTATCAGCGAAACGAGAGGAGGAGGCGATGGGAGGCCATCCATCAAGGAACACGCAGGGTCTCCCTCACTTGACACCGTCTCCACAGGGCAACGTCCTCTCCGGTAAAGCTTGAATTTTCTTTGAACATGTTGTCTGCCGTTGCTTGCTTTTTTCTTTCTCTTTCTCGGGCAATGCATCTTTAAACATTTAAACAATGAAAACAAAAACAAAAATAAAAAGTACAGGTCACGCCTTATTTAGAGAAACGTTTCTTCGCAGAAATCAAGCGCATCCACTCTGCGCCACCGTGCCGTCCATCAAACGCGCACCCCCCCCCCCCCGTCGTTGCAAGTCGCATTGGCACAAGGGCAGGAGGGAAAGAACAATAGCCGGCGCAGAGGCCACTTAAAAAGACAAAAAAAAAAAGTTTCTTAGCCCCTAAGCGGTTGAGCCTGCCGTCCCCTGCTTGGATATCACCATCCTCGATGCGCGCATGAAAGGAATACGTTCAGCGGCTGCAACTTTGTCTGGGCTGCCGTCACTTAATTTTCTGTGGCGTCATCTCGCTTTGCGACTTGTACTTGTTGATGTCAAGAGGCGCACTGCGCAACATGCGCTGCGTCGTTGAGGAGGAAATAAGGAAGACGAAGGAAATTTTCTTTTTACATATATACAAAGCATGGCTCCAGCACTCTCGTACAGAACTGCACGCAAAGGATGACCAAAGAACAAAAGACGTCCCTCTCAGCGGCAAGGCAGCACGTCCCAGCCTGTCTGTAGAGCGCAATAGAGTGGACGAAGGCCAAAAGCGGGCTTAAAGAAAGCATAAAGGGAAGAACAGAAACTAAGAGCTCTCGAAGAGAAAGCGGCAACTAGAGAAAAAAAAAATGGATGAAATGAGGTTTGTGCTCGCTCTCTGCTAAAAAAAAAAAAAAAATACATGTAGTGGTCAATCTCAGCCTCAGATACGTATCTCCGGCACTTCGTCTTGCCTGCTGTCCATGCACCAGCCTCCACTGTGCAACGCACATGATGCCTGCATAGCCAAGCTGCTAATGATGCTTGGGCAGCTTCGAAGAAAAATAAAGTGCATAGATAGATCTCTCTTAGGAAACGAGTTATGCTACTTCAATGAAAACTACAAATTTAAACATCAAAAGCGAAACATAATTAAAAGAAGTGATAGATGAAATCCCATACGTAATGAAGCTCCCTTTTATCCTATATAGAGAGAGGGATAAAGAATTTAGAACGTATATACGCGTGGGGAGGGGGGAGGGCAACTTGAAGAATGGCCAGTGTAGCCTCTGCATCCTTGAAACCTGTGGTCTTTGCTCTTTTTCTTTGCATCGCCCAACAACTACTAGCGGGGAGCTTTCAAGAGGCGATGCCGCCCGGCGCTCCATCGTAAATGCCGTCTACCCTTCACCATCGGTCACTATGCAAAAACAAAAACAAAAGGAAGCAGAAACAGAAGCAGTGCTAGTTGAACAACTGCAAATACTTTGAAAAGGAAAAGATACACGCGATCCATACCCTACGAAAAGCACACCACCCACGGCGCGTAGCATTTTCTTCCTTCTACATTTGTGCGCGTGTGTGGGTCGACAACGTAAGCAAACGGGAAAACAAGAAGGCATGCATCAGCTATCTCTCTCTTTGGTGTCTTGATAGAATGGCGCAAGCACTCCTGCGCTGAGCACATCTATCGAGGCTACGTACGTCCCCATGAGGCAGGGTGCAGCCTTTTCTTCAAGACACCGGCAGCAAGAGCAGCCTCTGCGAAAATAGGAAAATGTAGCTCATTGATCTGTAGCCAAACTCAAGCAAAGTGAAATGACAAAAATAATGTTATTTTTCTTTTTTCTTTTAAAAGCAGAAGATACGCTCACGTACTTCCCTTCGTCGCACCAGGCTTCGCTATGCGACGTGTTCATCTTCCCTCGTGTGGCGTCAAAGAAGCCAACTCACTTCAAATCAAAATAAAAATAAAAATAAAGAAAAAAAAAAACACAGGAACTTGCAGCGGTGGCGTCGGGCCGGACCCCTCCCGAGACTGGGAGCTTCACAAGAGGCTCTGCAGCAGGATGAAGCAGCACAGCTCATCCAAATTGAAGTACGCGTATCGGGAACGGAGCACGTCTGAAGCACTGCACGTATAAAGAGAGGGCGTGCGCTCACGTGTTGCTAGAAGAAACAGGCTCCATTAACGCACACACACACACACACACATATATATATATATATATATATATATGAGAGAAAGCACAAGCGGCGCACCCTTCCTGTACGTCGCCGTGAGCTTTGCCCCCAACCTCGTGCGCATAGCCGCGCCAACTGCTTTCCCCTCGATTCCTCTCTGAACTCGCAGCGAGGCACGCCATCACCGCCGCGAATCGGAAAGCACCGCTGCCGCTGCTTGGCTACCCCTTTGCCTGCCTGCCTAACGGCAAAACGTAACTGAAAAGCGCCGCTGTCTGCAGTGCACTCAGTGCGGAAACGAGCGCTCCCAACGATCAGAGATGGGGAACACAGAAACAGCGCTCGTCTCCAAGCGCGGCCACACAGGTGGCTACTGCAGAAGCAGGATATCCTCTAGAGTAGGCTGGCTCACGCTCACGTACGTCGGGGCAGGGATGTCCACCGCATGCCCGCCCTGCAGCCGTGAAACAGCCGTGCAGATCGCAGGCAGGCTGCCGTTCACAAGCAGCAGCATCGAGCACGGGTGCACCTCGCTCACCTCGCACGTGATCTCATTCTTTGCGTCACTCTCCGAGTCCACCTCCGAGACCGTCTGCAGCACGTACTCGCGCACCTTCTCCAGAAGGTCGCGCTCCTCGCTCTGCAGGCGCACAGTGTTGGGGAACAGCACGTTCAGCGTGTAGGATGCCTCCTTCTTGTATGCAGACTTCAGCTCCTGCGGGGTGCCCACGCAGCGCAGGTTGCCGCGCACTACGAAAGCGACGCGGTCCGCCAGTGCCTCCACCTCGTCCAGCAAGTGAGTCGTCAAGATGACGGACTTCTCCGCTGTCAGTCGGCGCACCATGTCGCATGTCTGCGCACGCGCCACAGCATCCATGCCCGACGTCGGCTCATCCAGCAGCACGCTCGTCGTGTGGCCCACGAGGGCAATCGCAAGCGATAACCTGCGCTTGTTGCCACCGCTCAGCGAGCCCGCCGCCTGCCTACGGAATGGGTACAGACCCAGCTCGCGCAGGAGCATCGGAACTTCCTCCGTGAGGTGCTCCTCGCGGATCCCGCGCAGCCGTCCGTAAAGCCACAGGTGCTCTTCCGCGCTCAGGTTGCACAGCAGCGCATCGTACTGTGGGCAGTACCCCACGTAGGAGCGGCTCGCAAGGCTCTGCACGGGATAGTGATTCACGAAGGCCTTCCCCCCTGTCGCAACCACCTCACCAGCCAGGATGCTTACCGTCGTCGTCTTACCAGCGCCGTTCAGGCCCAGCAGGCCCATCACCTCTCCCTCCTGCACGCCGAGCGAGATGTCCTCCACCGCGGCGTGGTGCGAGCCAACGTAATGCTTGCGCAGGTGCTGCACCGCAATCCGATCCGTCGCGGGGCCCGTCTCGTCCGCGCACACGCGTCGCTCCTCCTCAAGCACCGATGGGTCCAACCTCTGCAACGCAGCATGCGCCTCTGCATCCTCCTCATTCGGGGTCGTGCAGCACCTCGAGAAGAACCCGTCGAGGCGCCTTAGGCGCAGGTACTCCACGATGACCAACGCAATGGCACATCCCGTACCAACACACGACATGTAGATCAGACCAGTTCCGATGCCGCCTGTCGGGCGGCCGGACGAGTTGAGGCGCAGCAGAGCGAACAGGCTGGCCTTCCGGCGCGTCGGGAACATCATGTTCGCTAGCTCCGTTCCGGCAAGCACGTACATCGACTCACCAAAGCAAACCGCGGGGAAGATGCGCAGGATGTACGTCACTACCTTCGCGAACACCAGCGACTGCTCTGCAACCATCGTCTCCACCGTCACCCACAGGAAACCGAATGTGAAGTTGATGCAGAACACAACCGACTGCGCAGAAAACGACGACTTGAAGAAGAAGCTCAGGAAATAGCTCACCGGAACCGACGACACACCAAAGAATAGAAACAGCACGATCGAGGGGCCCACAGTGTCCTTGCTCACGTACTCTGTGCGGTTGAAGATCACAAAGATGATGAAGGCAAGAATCTGCGTCGCGATGTAGCACGCCACGTCGAACACGAAGCTGCTCATCCAGTACGCCAGCACGCTCGCGCCAGACAGCCATTGCATGTGCCGTGCACCCGTCTCCTTCTCCTCCACAATGTACCCAATCGTGTTGGATGGGATGAAGATAAAGGGCAGAATAATGAAGATGCCCACCATCACCTGCCTGCTCGACGTCACCAAGCTCTTCTCAAACTCGCCAAGCTTCATCGGCGAGTTCACCACAGTCTGCTGCGGCACGCTGGTGCCAAACAGCTGCGTCCGAGCGAGGTGGTACAACGCGTTCAACGCCTGCGGTGCCGAGTGGCTCGCCGATGAGTTGTGCAGAAGCGTGGGCACGTTCTTCGGCATACCCTGCTGGAACAGAGCGCCGACTGGAGCAATCGCAATGTAGCGCGGCGGCGTGTGCGTACCGATCTCATCCCTCAGGAACTTGCTCATGTCGTACGATGCGTTCGCCTGCCCGCTCGCGATGCTGCGGAAGTCCGTCAGGTAGTGCGGGCCCCATGCGCTGTTCGGCACGTTTTCGTCCAAATGGAACGCGTTTGTCACCGTCATTGGAAAGCGCACCATGTCCATCACGGGCCCGCTGAACTCCGAATACGCTGTCATCACCTGTGACGGGTTTTTCGCGTAGTCGGGGTACATCGTCATGTCGAGCCGCAGCGCCCGCTGATTCGGCTCACGCACCAAGTTCACGAACAGCGACAGCAGCAAGAAGATTACCGGCAGCAGCACCTGGTACACCAGCAGTTTGATGTCGCGCTGCGCGTAGTAGCACCGCTTCAGGAACAGGGCGCGGAAGTGGCGTCCAAACACCGCCACAGTGCTCATGTTCGACTCATACACCTCTTCCGTCACCGACGGCGACAGCGGTGACTTCGTCACGGAGTCCTTCGACCTGACCGCTCCGGTCACCAGCTCGCCTTCCGGCACCGCAGCCATCAGCGGCCGCGAGCGCGTCACCGAGAAGAAAACGTCCTCCAGAGTCGTCAGGTTCAGCGCCACGTTGCGCAAATGTAGCTGCGCGCTCTTGGCCTGCATCAGCGACAGCAGACGCACGCCGGCCGACCCCAGCAGCGTCATTGGGAATCGGAACGACACTTCCAGGCCGCGGCGATCCACACCCAGCACCACACAGTCCTTCCCCATCTCCGCATTTTCCTGCTGCATAGTGTAGCTCTCGGTACGCACAAAGTCCACCAGCGCGTCCGCCGCGCGGTTCGCATCGCTCGTTGACATGCCGCCCTCCAACAGGCACGTCACCACGTAGCCCACTTCCATCTGCGACTTCAGGTACATCGTCGAGCCCTCTGCGCACAGCAGCCCGTTGTTTACGATGAGCACGCGGTCCGCAATGCGGTCTGCCTCGTCCAACAGGTGCGTTGAGATCAGTACGCTCCGCTTCGCGCGGGAGCGGTTCAGCGCGTCGTACACTGTCTTACGGCCCTTGATGTCCATGCCAGCAGTCGGCTCGTCCAAGAAAAGCACCGACGAGTCGCCCACCATCGCAATAGCAACGCACAGGCGACGGCGCTGGCCACCCGACAGGTTGGCCGCCTTGCAGTAGCGCTTCTCCCTCAGTTCCACGAGGTCCATCACGTAGTCCACCTTCTCCTGCACGTGAATCGACTCCGAGCCCTTCATGCGCGCGTAGAACGTGATGTGCTCCTCCACCGTCAGGTGCGACCACACAATGTCGCGCTGTGGGCAGTACCCAATGTTCTGGCGGCACTGGTCCAGATGCGTATGGGCGTCGTAGCCGCGCACGTACACGTCGCCGTTCGTCGGGTTCACCATGCCGGTCGCCATTCCCATGATCGTCGTCTTGCCTGCACCGTTCGGGCCCAGCAGCACACTCACCTCGCCCGTTCGCATGGCAAACGTGACTCCGTCCAGAGCCACGACGCGGTCACCATCGCGAAACAGGCCGGTGAAGTACGTATAGAAGAAACCCAGAATGCCGCCACCGATGTAGACCTTGCGCAGACGGTGGAACACCGCAGCGATGGAAGGGTCCATTGGATCAACAACGTCGTTGTAGTGCTCGATGAGTCGATGCGTCCCCGCGTCCTTCTTCTTGTTCTTCTTCAGAGGGCTCGACATCGTAGAGTCACAGTACGGGTCCGAGTCGGTCGACGTCTCGGGCTCCACAGGCGAGCCGCGGTGCAGCGGAGTCCCCATGTCGCTCATCTTGATCAGTGGCGCCTGTCGCTTGCCGAACATGTTCCACAGTGGCATCAGGAAGAACAGCGGATGTGCGCGGCGGCCAACAGCGCCGAAGGAGACTCGGTCCAGGTAAAAGCTAAACAGCATCAGCGCACCGAAGGACGCCCACATCATGCCGATCGCCATAGAGTAGTCGAAGTAGCCCACGCGCGCCTGCGGCCACCCATAGTTCTGCCCGGCAGACACGTGGTTCAACATCTTGCTGAACACCTCCGCGTAGCCCACGCACGGGATCAGGCAGCAGAAGATCTTCTGGATGTCCTCCATACCGACGGGGAACGAGTACGACGGGATCGCGCATACGAACAACACAAACGCGATGCACCAACTCGCCACGCGCGGATTCTTGAAGATGGAGCTCACGAAGAAGCACAGCGCCGTGTTCTGTTGCATGAATGTGAAGTACAGCAGCACAAGCAGTCCGTAGTCCACGCGACCGAAGAAGCCCACCTTGAGGAACATCGAAGCGAGCAGCGACGCGATGATGTCCATGATCAGCGTCGAGGCGTACCAGCCTATGTAGAGGCAGGACGGGTGCAGGCCCATGATCAGCATCGCCTCGCGGATGCCGTTATGCTTCTCGCTCACGATCAGCATCACCAGGCGCGACGTTGGGTACAGCGCAGCCATCACTGCCAGTAGCGGCATGTAGTATGCCCACTTTGTCAGGAACGCGTTGTCATAGTGAGCTGGCGTCGGCATCGGGATCACCTGCGACCCGTACTGCGTCAGGTACTTGCTGATGCCCTCCACACCCCCCGTCGCATCCGACGCGTAGGTGGCGGGGCCAACAATGGAGTATGTGTTCAGCGCCTCCTGCATGTAGAACTCGTGCACAAACGTCTGCAGCGTCATGAACCCGCTTGTCCAATACAGCACGTAGCCGGCGCTGCCGTCGGCCGCCAGGCCGCGCGAGAACAGAGACTTCACCTCCCCGCTCGCTGTGTTCGCCGTCGCCGTAAAATTCATGCTGATCGTGAACTCCTTCTCTCCTGTCCCCGTCAGCGACGCAGAAGGGATGTCGACGATGCCCCACACCGTGTTCGCGTTCTTCGCCGCGTAATCCTTTGCCGCGTGCAGCGACTCAAAAGGTGTTGGGTGAAGCACCTCCGAGCACATCCCGCTTTGGGTTCGGCAGAACTGCATAAATCGCTGCGCCACAGCGCCCGAGTCGCTCGACACCAGCAGCCTGCCATAGTGAGACAGACTCGCACGGCCGCTGCGACCGAAAAACGTAGGATCGTCGTTGCGCGAGATCTGCGTCACCATAGCAGACAGCGCAAGGTGTCCATCCATCGAGTTCAGTGCGAGCGGACCGCTGCCGAAGTACATGCTGTACAACATGCCGGACAGCGCGGCGTACGATGCTGTCGCCAAGCAAATCTCTTGCCCGTTTCCAATGAGGTTTAGACACACAAATTCCGGTGTTCTCGGAGACGGCATGCACGGGCGCCACGGCACCCTCAGCCTCGAGGTTACATTCCTGCACATGAAGTACGTCGTGAACTCTGTCATGTTCATGGCGACTGTCGCAGACCCGCCGTCGTACATCTGCGCAGGCCTGTGCGTGCTGTCGCAGAACCAGTACGCGATCGAGAAGATGATCACAAACAGGCATGGCAGCAGGACCTCCATAATCGTCGAGATGGGCGTGCGCCACCTCTGCAGGAATGTCTTCACCAGCAAGCCATAGAGCTGGTTGAAATACCCTTTGAAGAACGCCATCTTTAAGTGAGTTGGGGGGGTTGGGGGGGTTGGGGGGGGGGTGCTTGATGCGGCTGGCGCAAGGGTTGCTGAGTCTGCTAATTCAGTGGTCTTGCTCGTGGCTTTGGAGTAGCGTACACGCAATCCGGCACTGGTAACACCGTTCAGGAGAAACGAAGGAAAAGAAAGAAGCGTCTTTTACGAATGTAACCGCTGCTTCCTTTACAGAGACGTTGATGAGTCTGTCAGGGATCACCGTCACACTTCTTCGCAACCTAGATGAGCGGCTGTACAGACAACTTTGATCACACAATAACAGCAAGGTTTAAGCTTAAATTCTGTGAGTCGACGCACAAAGAAAGGAAGAAGAAAAAAAGGGGCTCCGAACCGATCAAGCAAAAGAAAGAAAAGAAAGCGTGGCTTCTGCGATTCACTCTATCACTCGAAGTTCACTGCCACTTGTGCAAGCTCGATTATTGTCACTGTCTAGGAACGGTGCCCTTTAAAAAACGCGCCTTGCTAATAAAACGAGAGAAACAATAGTTGGAAAGGATACATGGAAAACAATGACAATATGTGAGTGTTACGCTGAACACTGTATGGACACAAGGTATCCAGAAACAGGAAGCACAACACAAAGAACGAATAAAGTACTTTTAAAAACACGTCGGATCAACCAGTTGAACAGGGCAAAGCAGAAATATGTCAAAAATATATATATATTTATTTATTT
>LJSK01000042.1:0-15767 GCA_001299535.1 Leptomonas seymouri
CTCTTACATGACGCACAGCAGGATCAGGCCGATGATCTGGATGCAGAAGGCCGAGACCGTCAGGCCGTAGGCGGCGCTGGTCTTGAAGTTGTCGCGCAGCTGCTTGCCATACGGGATGCCAGCGACGTTGCCGTTCTCGGTGTTGATAGCCACAGACGAGCCGCCGCAGTAGTCCTTGTACCACACACCCGTCATGCACGCCCACGGGATCAGGGTGAACGCGATGTTCAGCACCGTCAGCACGTACAGCAGCACCTTCGACTTGAAGCCAATGAAGAACATGCCACCCAGCACCGTCGCAGCGCACGTCGTCAGCGCAGCAATGATATAGAACGCCTCGGACACCTTGAACAGGCTCGAGACCTTGCTGCACCCCATGTCCGCCGGCCGGTATTCGTAGTTGTTCTTGCTGCAGTCGTTCTTCAGGCCCCACACCGTCACGCACGCCAGCTTGCTCGCACCCGTGACCACATTATTGGCGTCAGCCTTCATGCCCTTGCCACGGAACTGCGACACAGGCGCAGACGTCACAATGAACAGGAACACGACGCACGAGCACAGCACGTTGAGCGCCACGTCCAGCTTGCCGCTGAGAGTCTCGAATCCCATGGTTGCGAAGAGTAGTGGTTTGGAACGGGAAAGTTAACTTACACTTGGTCAGCTAATGAAGAGAGCGAAAGGAAAGAAAGCTTGCAGAAACAGAGGACTGTTAATAATAATAATAATAAAATGCGTGGAAGGAAGAAGCTTAATAATGTTTTCTTGTGGAATTGGCGAGTGATCAGCGGAGGGTGTGGAAGAAACATGTTTCGGGGCAGAAAAGGAGAGTGAAAACAAGACGGTGACAGAAGTGCGAAGAACAGAAAAGAATGGGGGAGCAATCATACCATTCACCCGTTGTTGTCTTCGCTCAATGAATGCTTTTATTTGCTTTTTTTTTTTTAGTACACTAAGATATATATATATGAGGGGGGTAACTGGCAGATATATAGTCCAATCACGCCCGCCTAACAACACATCTCATGGCAGGCCTCCTTTTCTCTTGTTCTGAGTGAAAAAGAGCACAAGGCGGCTGAAGGAGCACGCAGCTGTGCCGAGTGCAAGGGATACGTCACTGCCCCGCCCCCCCCCTATCCCTTCCACCGAAAGGGATATCCTCTTCATTGATAACTGTACGGTAAAGCGCTACTTTAAATATTTTTGTTGTCGAGCGTTCTTCTTGTATCAGGGCGCGCATGGCACTTGAACAGTTAAAGACGGCAATTTCCAGTGAAGGAAGAAAAAATTAAAGCACTACCATGTGCGATGTGAGAGTACGGGCCTGACCAAGCGCTGTGGTAACGCCACAACTAGAAGAGTCGCCTTGGGAACTGCAGGTCACGGGAGAGGCTCCGGCAACGCAAAATAGGGAAGGAAAACCATCACTCCCTCTCTTCAAGCCGCTGTCATTCTACAACTTGCCGGAAGCGTGCAATGTCTCCTTTAAGGCGGCGAAGGGCGCGGAAGACGAGGCTGAGCGACGAACGTGTTGCGCCTTCAGGACGGTGCGCACACTACTGTCCCCGTCGGCTTCATAGCTGGCGCTGTCCGCCCCTCCTGTAGCGTCAGCGCTCGGCGGCACTGGCGCGGACACGAGCCGCACCACCGTGCTGATGGAGTCCGAATCCACATCGCTGTCACGGTCCTCCAAGCCCTTCGCGGTAAAGCGTCGCTTCAGCTTCGGCCATGCCTTTCTTGCGCGTAGGTCCTTGTAGCGCAGCGGCTCGCGGACACCATGGACAACACCGGGCAGCGTTCGCACCCGCAGCACAACGTCGGATGGCTCACTCACGCAAAACGAGACCCAGCCGAGGCCGCAAATGTAAACGTCCGCCTTGGGACGGCGGCGATGGCGCGCGTAGCACTCGAAGAGGTAACTCTTGGTCTCAGACAGGCCAGGTGCCGCAGCGGCACCGCCAGCGGACACGTTGTCCATCGGCAAAAGCTGCTCATGCGACCCGGGCGGGTCCAGTGCTTTGCCGAGCTGCTCCTGCCAGAAGTTGTCTGACTGAACCGTATGGACGATGGCATTGCGGACCTTTTGAGACGTGTACACGAGAAACAAGAGCCCGCGGGGTGGCCCCCGCACGATGTCGATGGCAGCCAGCCCGCCCAGGAAGAGTGTGTGCCCCGGCAGCAGGATGAAGCACTGCGGATTGCGAAACTTTCGGATTAGAGTGCGCCGCATCTGCAGCAAGGTGAGGGGTGAGCGCTGGTGCCAGTGGGGCAACAAGCCCGGTGTGTCGTAGAAGTACGTTTGCGCTTCGGCAGACTCGTCAGTGGTGGCTGCCTGTGCCGTGTCCGCCTCCGGCCCCTGCAGGCGAGCGGCCTTGTCCGCCGCAGGAGAGAGGGAGATGCGCACTGCATTGACAGCGACAGTCGTGCCGGGCAGAGAAGAAACCGTCATGAGCTTCGACGCCCGCTTATCGTGGCGGCCACGTATGTCAATCATTTCGGCCTGATTCACATTGGGTGGGGTGTACCACCGCCAGAAGACCGCCTCCTTACCCTCTTTGTTCGTCTTGGTGAAGTACACCTTTTTACTCTGCGGGTGCGGAGGCTGCGGCACGTACAGAGCGTGCGCCATAGCGTTGATCACCGACGACTTGCCCACGTTTGCCACACCAACAAAGTAGGTGGGCAACGGCTTGCTCGGGCGGCGCAGGTTCAGGTTTGCCGTCTCCTCAATGGTGCTGATGAGATGCGGAACGCCCCAGCCCCGCTTGGCGGAGATCGGCACCACTCGCTTAATCTGATGGTGAGGCAAGCCGAACTGAACGGCAATGTCAAGCACCCAGCGGCGCACATAGCTCTCGGTCACCAGGCAAGCCGCTACGCCGCGATCTTTGCCAGAGTAATTGAAGGAGCGGTTTCGAATGCAGTCCATCTTATTCACGGCGATGATGACAGGGTTGTTCATACTGATGAGCCCAGGGAGGTTGTACACCATGGAGCCGGGGAAGTCGGTGATGTCCACAACAAGCACGACAACACACTTCTTCTCCTTCAGTGCGCGCAGCTGCTCTGTAAAGTCTGGCGCCGACCACACCTTGCGACGCCCCTCCACACCCATGTTCTCCAGTGCGTGACAGCGATGGCAAGTGAAGGGGCGAGGTGTGTCGCGGTAAAATGCGTCGAACTCCTCCTGCGTCATAAAGTCCAGCCACTCCTCGCCCACCTGGCGACCGTGCTTCTCCCAGTGGGCCTGCAGCTCTGCCATGCGCGCGGCGTACTCGTGCCGCAGCTGTGTCTTTTGGTTGCGCTGCGCCACGTACCTCTCAATCTCGCCATGTCGGACATATCCAAATTCGTTTTCGTTGGCGCTCTGCAGCATTGCACCGCAGCCGGAGCAGCAGTCGCGACCTGGCACCGGAACGTGAAACGACGACGGTGCCTCCATCACCAGCGCCGCTTTGTTCTCGAGCACACTCGCCATCTCCGCGGTGGCGTCTTGATCGAGCACGTGCACCCCCTCCCACTCCAGCATCTTGCGCTCCATTTTGTTTCCGGCCACCTCGAGCTGATGCTCAATGGCAAACTTGTCTTTTTCATAGGAGTCGAGCAGCACGCCGTACCTCATCCTGTCGGCCATGTTCGACGCCTTCTTGCGCAGCGCACGTGGACTGTCCTGGTCGAGCATCTCGTCTGGGGTGGCGGGTGCGGATGAGTTACCGGCTGATGCTGTTGCTTCATCTGCCTTACTTTCCAGCTCCACGAGTTCCTCGGACCATCCCATGATCTTGTGAAAAAGCTTGTTGATGTGGCGCGGGAGTAAAATGGAGTCAGCCACCGACTTCTTAGAGCGTCTCTGCAGGTGCTGGAGGTGGATCGGGACCGGCTCCGAAGACGGATGCGTCTCGACCTCCTCCACGTTTAGCTCGAGTACTTTACCAATAGGCAGAGTGGCCATGGGGGCTGGCTGCAGCGCTGGCACGCCAGACGTCGTGGCAGCACCGCCGACAGATGCAGCATATGCCTTTACACCACAAGACGGGACGACGGCGCGTGCGACACCGGCTCCTTCGCCGTAGGACGCAGCAGATGAAAGGGTGAGGGAAGACGGCGGTGCGACTGGAAACGAAGGCCCCTTTTCCGCACCGTCACGAGCAGCCACGTTAGCGTCATCACCGTTGTGAGTATCAACCTGCGTACAGCCCATGGCATGGAATTCTAGCGAAGAGAAGTGCGCGGTTGCGGCGGCTCGCTGACCATCTGCCAGCGCCATCTTCGCCGCTTCGACGCTCGTGTGCGGGCTTCGCATGCCGAGCGGGCCGGCAGTGGTGAGGCTGCCGAGCACCGTGTCGCCCTCCTCGTTCAGCACATCTGTGTTGGACGTCACTTCGATGCTACCACCGGAAACGGCAACACGATCGCGCCACGGCTTGCTCCCGCCTGGACTGCGTGCCTTTTCGTAAAACGCTTTCTTGCTGTATCCCAGTGGCGGTGGTCGCCGCTTCAATATGCGTGTGGTGAGGCGCCACATGACTGGGGGCTGGGGCAGTAACAGAGAAAGAAACGAAAAAAGAAGTGGGCTCTGAAAAGCACCTCCGCTGCTATGTTGCTGCGCTCGTTGTTCCTCGTTCGAACGGAGCGCTGCGCAGTCCGTAGTGAGAAAGAGGGAGAGAGAAACGCAGCGTTGTTGACTTTGCAACAACACAGTGCCAACGCTATGATCGACGTGTTACGCGCGTTCGGCACCACAAGACAAAAACAGAGAATGGAAACGAAAGAGGTTGTTGATTATTGGCTTTATTATTATTACTTACAGAGCCTGGCAGCTCAAGGTTGGGCTGAAAGAAAAGCGATGGAAGGGTGCGTGTTGGGCAGCAGTTAATTGTCGGCAGCGTCAAGGTCGGTGTGTCCAATGAGACACAGGAGTAGAATCCTAAACACACACACACACACACACACACACACACACAGGTCCTCTCAGTGCATTAGCTCTTACCCTCTCGGCCAACTCCTACGCAGCATTTCATATGCCGCATTGCACGAACTGCGCCTACACATATATATTGCTTTGGTAAAATGCTTTATTACGGTGTACACCAACAACCGGAACAGCCAGATTAGAATGAACCGAGGAAGGCACAACAAAGGACAGACACCATTGGCAGCGCCCTGCGGCACTAACGACACACACACACACACACACACCAGCGGACTAAACCGCTAATACCCACAGCTTCTGTTCCATTCTTGCCGTTCTTCGCCACGCGCGCGCTTGGCTGCTTCTGACTGACTCATCGAAAGCCCAACAGCAAACAGCGTAAAAAAACAAAAATCTGAAAGCAACTCTGTCGCGGCCGAAGGCATGGAAAAGCATGCTTAGGTACATCTGTCACGTGGCACGTGTCCCCCCCTCTGGCCAACGCACAGCCTTCCTCCACAACTTAAGCACTCTGCTGACCGCGCGCCTGGGCCGTCCGCATCACCATCACCGACGCCCGGAACTCCTCGACGGCGCGGCGCAGCTCGCCTTCCTCCTTCGACACCAACTCTGACGTGCGCTGCTTCTCGATGGACAGACGGCTCTCCTCAGCCTCGCAGCGCTCAATCTCCTCGTTGTTCGCGTCAATGAGTTTGTTTACCGCCACACGCATAAAGGCACGGCCGACTCCCTGGTAGACGACGTGCTCCGGCTTCAACTTTGTGAGCTCACCCACAGTAATTTGACAACGGCGCTCCGTGCGCTTGAGGGTGACCTGGCGAGTGGCCATCGTCTTAACAGTGTCACGCAGCGATTCCAGGCGCTGCTGATGCTCCGTGACAGCCTTCTCCTTCTCCATGAGCTCCGCCTGAGCAGCGACAGAAACGCTTCCACTGTTCGACATGATGACTTAATCAATGAAGGGAAACAGGAAAATCAGAGAGTGGGTGAAAGGTGTTCGAGACGGCGATGATAGGCGCCCTGTTAGTGAGTTCTGTGGAGTGGACAGCAGAAGCGAGAAGGAAGAGACGAAAGCAAAGGAGAGCAGCAGTGAAGAATTCAAGCAACCGCCGACGTGAGGAGCGTATGTGGCCACACCATAGGACATAGAAAGACACAGAATTTTCTTTCTTCACGAGTAACTCCCTCTCTGGCAGGCCTGCAAAGTCTTCTGCAGCTGGCATAAAACTAATTCATTTGCAGCACGTTCACGAGCACGAACTATTGGGCAAGCCTCCACTGCGTGGTGGGGTCACTAGAAAAAGAAGCAGCCATTCCGCCCAAGCAAGTTCGTGTGATCCCTGTGGTTCCGTACTAGTATTACGACGTCTCGGTCGGCGTCGTGGGGAACCCCAAAACGAAGTCAGTGCAAGCCACCGTCGAAGACAATATCGAGATGCATGCACAAAGCGTATAAGAGGAAGGCAGAGATCACAAAACAGATATACCATTAGGAAGCAATACGAAAGGAAAGGCAAAAGAAGAAGAAGAAATGAAGAAGAGCGTTGCTCGGGTCTAACGACGTTGTGGGAATAAGACGTATACATACGCCTATAGATGTATGTGTCTTCCAAGTGAGCAAGAAGCGCTGCGGGCATCAGCAGATCAGAACCGTTCGCACGAGGTATAGTGAACTGAAAGAAAAAAAAAAGGATCTAGTTGTAAAGCAAAAGACGGAAAAATGAAGTAAAAGGGAAGGAGAGAAGCAACGAAGGCAACCGGCACGGCTTCTTTTTTCATTTCCTGAAGGGAAAAAGGAAAGACACGCCACTTTCAACGAAATCGCATCACAAGTCGAATAAGTAAAGGGCGGCGCCGCAGCAATGCGTGTCGGGCATATGCGAGTATCGCCCATTTACTGAAAACGTCAATAGAGACACTAGTTTAAGCGGATGCTGTGTTCGCTGAAGCCTATCTCGATGATGGCGATCGACGGGTTAGAGCTGCGGTCGTCCGTCTTGGCGGGCATCTTTTTTAAAGCATTTGGCAGATCAGGCTGCAGATTGGAGGGGGGCGAAATCGAGGCATCACCTTTGTCCTCCAGCGGGGGGACGAGGACAGCAGAGGTGCCGCCCGGCTCTGGACGGCCGCGTGCGTCTCGCTTCGCGATTGGCGTCCTTGGCGTTTTAGGCATCGCAGGAAGCTCTGGAACCGTCTGCCGGCGCTTGACAGACCTTACAGACTTGCTGCGCGAGCGGCGAGCCGTGGCTTTCAACAAGGATGGGGCCGACATACGACGATCGTCCTTCACAACATTAAGGTTCTTGCTGTGAAGCGGCGCACGAGTCGGTGCAGCTTTCCCATCTGCCGCCTCTGAGGAGGTGCTCACGCGACGGTAAAGATCGATGGTTTGGCCAAAGGTGCCGTCAAACGCCGAGTTCTGGCCAAATGTCAAGGACGAAGACAAACGCAAGGAGGCAGCAAGATTGTTGCGAACACGGGGTTGGCTGACTTGCGCCTTGTTCACCACTTCTGATGCGGCACTGTTACCGTTGCGGGCAAGTTGGCGCACGTATGTAAGGGTAAGATCGGTCGCCTCCGCCACCCGCGTCACCAAGCGAGGATCATCTAGCACGTCCTCCGTGAGTGGCTCCTGCACATGCTCGAGTGGGTCGTAGATCACCTCATCCGATGCTTTCTGCGCCCGCACAGAAGCAATGACACACGCCGTCAGCTTCTTGAGGGACTGCAGAGCCTGCAGCGCTTCGTATCGCGCCGTCGCACACTGCGTCACCACCGCCTCCTTCTCTTTCAGCGCGTCCGCAGCGGCTTCCAAAGACTGCAGCTTTAGTCTTGTGAGCTGTTCCTTTAGCTGTGAGGTGCGATACTCCTCGACACTAACAGACCCATGCACGCTGCACCCGACATCGCGACGCTGCACGCCTTGTGAGCTGCCACCCGCACCGCCGCTACCACCGCGAGGGGCTTTTGAAAGGGAACGCCCGCTGCTATCGCGCTCCATTTCAGGGATCTGCATCACCGCGTGGTGCATCTGCTCGATGAGGCTGTACAGCAGTTCGCGATGCGCGCGTTGCATCTTGTCCATCTGCCGCTCATAAAGCGAACGGCACTGCGAGTGTGCCGGTGTCACGCCACGCTTCTGCAGAAGCTGATTGAAAGTCATGTAAAGCGTGCGCAGCCCTGCACATTGAGTCGTCTGGAGGCGCGAGGTAAGCCGCAGTGTGTGCTCCCGCAGCTGCGTCAGCGGCTCTGCAAAGCTAGAGTGGTAGATGAGGGATTTGATCAACGCATCTTGCGGCGTGGCGGTGCTGAAGGGCAGCTGGAGGGGGAAATTGAAAGCAGATTGCCAGAAGGTGGCGCTGGCCAGCGCTGCGACGCGGCCAGCATCCGCCCAGTGGGACTGGGCGGTCATGTCGGTCCCAAGAGCCACGCCTTCACTACTCATGGCGGACGCTTCAACTGCTCCTACGCTGGCCAGCCAGCCCTCGTCAGTGTAAACCCTGTGTACATTGGCGTGCTGCACGTCCTGCTGCTCCATCAGGATAGCTTCGAGTTGCTCGTTCGCTGCCTGATGGAGCACGCTCGCTTGCCGGTAACGACGCTTGTACACGATACTGTTCATCTTGTCTTTAAACGCCTCCTCGAAGCGGCGGTCAGGGACAAGATTTGGCGTCGCGTTAAGAGGAGCTTCGGAAGACGAAGATGAGAAGGTCTGGGGTGAGCTCAGTGCCGCCATGAAGTCGTTCGGCAGCGCGCGCAGGACCCGTCGCAGCTGCATTACCTCCTCCGTTTGTGTGGCTAGCTGTTCTTCGAGCTGCTGTCGGCGCTGCCGCTCGTCTGCCACGCGTTGCTTCAGTGCTAATGTACTTTGATGGGATGCCGTAGAGTAGCGGTGAATCGCCTCCATTTCTGCGCGCTGCTGATCTTGCTCCCTCTGCAAGCGCATGCACCGCTCGCGTAAATGGCGACGCTCACCGTCAACTTTACGGAGGAGATTGCAGCAATCCTGTAACTGGATGCGCAGCGCAACCTCAGCGTCCCCGCTAGCGCTTCGCCCGACTGCTCGAGCTGTCGTCCTTTCGTCTACGCTTTCATGAGCAACACGAATCCCATTTGCGCGTAAGAAAGACACACTGGTCCCTTGTACATTAACCTTCGCGTTCTTATTTGGCGAGTGCTGTAGCATGCGAGTAAGGCCAGCCAGAGCCGCGTCCACCGCGCCGCACAGCTGTCGTTCTGCGTCATTTGAGTCGTCCACAGCAGAACTACTTAAGCAATCTCGGTCCTGACTGGTTGGGCTGCTTACGGCCGACATGTTCACGGGGGAGAAACACGTGCGAAGAGAGCCTTGCTCTTTCCAGAAATATTTGGAAACAAAATTAGCAGCGTTTTTTTTCTACTGGGTTTTCGTAGCTCGCGCTACCGTTGTCCTTATTGGATTTACCTCTCAGTGTTACTGCAGATCTACGTCCAACAACGTTGTGGAGGTTGTGTTTTCTTTGTCAAAGCTAACAGAAAGCAGCTGGAGAAAAGATTTGGTTGTAATCACGGGCGGAGTCGCAGGCCTTGGCGTGGCAAGGCTCAATGTCGTTTGCTTCAGCACTTGGGTGCGTTAGCTGCGCTTACTGTGGCCGAGCACTGGAAAAGAAGACAAAGGGGGAGGGGGGCATTCAAGGAGGGTCGAAGTGATCGATGCGTAACAAAATTTCTTTCCCCGCCTCTGCTCCCCATTTCCTACTCATGAGGGAGAAGTCGGTCTTAGGTGCAGGCAGGCAGCATCGGAATCTTTAAAAACAAAAACGAAGAAGAAGTGATCCATGGAGATCACGCTCTCGCCGTCTTGTAACTCGTTTCATGCCCTCCCTCCTCCTTGGTGCATCGGTACCTGCGTGAATCACTTACGTCAACACAGAGTACTTTTCACTGCTTTCCCTTTTCTTTTTACTTATTACGTAGCTACTGAACTTACTTGGTCATTGCACTTCTTTGCCCGGCAATACTCATCCATGCCACAGCTTTAGTGCTCATGACCGTGCAGCGCAAGCGCAGCACTGTCCCCATCATCATGGAAGTGATGCAGCCTCCAAAGCAGAGGGAGAGTCACCGTTGGAGCGCCGAAGCACACCATCAAAGCGAAACTCGTTTTTTCTTCCCTCTATTTGAGTGCGTACATCTTCACCGCAAATAAATCCGCCGGCCATTCGCCCTGGAATGCCTCCTTCACGACGCGCACACCGCAGCTGCTAAAGAGACGCTTGTAATGC
The DNA here is from genome assembly GCA_001299535.1 of Leptomonas seymouri. Taxonomy (NCBI): domain Eukaryota; phylum Euglenozoa; class Kinetoplastea; order Trypanosomatida; family Trypanosomatidae; genus Leptomonas; species Leptomonas seymouri. The sequence goes on from LJSK01000042.1 coordinate 10,195, forward strand.
ACATCCGACCGAGTCAGACTGCTGTCGTCCTTGTCCACGAGAAACCGGTTCCCAGAGGCGCAGTTCTCCTTGAAAAAGATGTAGCCCTGCGGCGTGAGGGCCTCCTGGCAGTGCTTGAAGAAGCGCACAAAATCATCATCGGTCAGGTAGATAGCGGTCCACTGAATCACAATTAAATCGTAAGTTTTGGGCGGCAGCTTCGCCGTCTCCATGGAAGTCAAGATGAACTCCCCGACGGGCAGCCCCTTTAGCTCCTCCTTAGCCTGCTCTAGCATGTGCTCCACCGGCTCCAGCAGATCGGTTGTGGTGTACATCGATGTCAATAGATTTTTCGCTATTCGTCCAATGCCAGCGCCGCAGTCCAGCGCACGGTTTGTGCCGCGATCAGGCAGGCTTTCGATGAAGGCACGCGAGCCCCTAATGTCGATGTCGTGGATGTGATCCATACCGCCCAACACGCCGCTGATGGTCGCCGGGACGTTGCGCCAGTGCTCGAGCGCCTTGCCATACCAGCCCTTTTGGGGGTCGTAGAGGTCACCGAAGAGCTCCGCCTTCCACATTTCATCAGTGGAGCGGTACGTCTTACCTTCCGTGTCGCCGCCGCTGATCGGTATGCCGCGAGGGGCAGCGGCGTGTTTGGACGGCATGAGCGCAGCAGGAGTGCACGAAAGCAGGAATCCACGTGCCTCACAGGGAAACAAACGACGTCTAAGAATGAACGTTTTGATTCGAAACGGAAGAACAGGGCCCCTTAAATATCGTGCCTGGGGGGATCGACGTTGTCGATGTGCGAACGTCAACAAGAAGTGAAGAGGGAGGGGGGCTTTGTTGTAAGAACCGGTTGAGAAATTTGCAGAAAAAAAGCGAGAAAGACGCCAAGACGCACAGAGTGGGCAAGTTATGAACGGAGGAGGAGAATGAGTTTGACAGGAAAACAAGATGCCCTCCTCAACCCCCAAAATGGGAATGTCCGTATTGGGTGGTGTTATTCTGTTACTGTTGGTGTCGGTGTCGTTTTCCGCACTCATTCGTTCATACAACATGGTTGCTGTTAAAAGCCGTGGAAGGCATTGCACGTGGCGTATTTCATCGCAAGCGGCGCGCTGCATGCTGTTTGCTTCTCTTCTTTTTAATTTTCGCAATAAGAGCATACCTTAGCAACAATGCGCAGGTAAGTGAAAGGAGTCTTCTGGGGGAGAGAGTAGCGTAACGTTAGGTGTCATCACCATAAACCATCACGAGCTGAATACTTTGATTGTTGATTTTTGAAATCTAGTTTAAGAGCATCTATGTGAATCATCTTTGCGCCGCACTATTTACGCGATGTAATAGCCACCTGCATGATAATCGCGGTCCTCCTGTGCTGATCGAGGCTGCATAGGTATGGGAGACGGCGAACTTGAGTACGCGTATTGTGGCTCACCATCCACGCCCTCTCTTCGTCCGTAATTTGGACTTGTAACCGCGCTACGAATGTATGCTTGAGGGGGCGTGGGAAGTCTAGGCCCGAAGGCAGGATACGCAACGGCAGCTCCCTCTGGTACGTAGGCCAGCGCACTACAGCCCATAAAAGGAGGTGCAGTAGTGACATTTGAGATGGCAGGTGTGCCCCTACCACCGCCACCGTTTGCCCACCCGCTTGGTGGATACATGAAGGGATACATGCCGCCTGCCTCTCGATTCTGCATCTCGGCCAGCGCGGCAGGTGAAGCAAAGTACTCCGCTCCATTGTGCGTACGCTGTAAAACACCCTCGGGGGAGTAACGAACGCCTACCGTATTGCGGCTCCACGGCGACGCCCGTGGCATATCGAAGGTGTTGTAGACGTCCTCATAATTGTCGTTCAGAAACACCCAGTAGGCTCCAATACCTACAAAGAGAACGCCAGGGACCACAGCGAAGGTGAGGGCGGCAGCGGTGCTGCCACACAGCGCGCACACCCACGGCACGGTAGCGCCGATGAAAAGCAGAGACGGAGAAAAGGCAAACCAAAAGACAGAAAAAATTGCTACGTTGGTGGAGGGGTGCGCGTAGAACGGCTCCTTGTTGCGGCCGAAGGCGAAGAGCAGCATTCCGATGGTCAGCAGTCCACCGTAGACGGCAGAGCCGATAATGGCCACTTGACGATTGTACGAGTCCATAGAGCGAAAGCGTCTTCCGCATATTCCACCGGAATGCTCCCTGCCTTCTTATGCCTTTACCTTCTTGACCTGCCTCTCGTGGCCGGACGCTGCACTTCATAGTTGACATCAACGCGTGTGAAAGAAGAATATGCAGGAGATAGGGGGGCCGTCCAGGTACCAATACCACACAGCAAAACAAAAGAGAGCAGATGAGCAGGTATTTCTACTTATGGCTCAGTGGCTGATTCTGCGCCTCTTCTATTGCGAGACTGCCTCAATAGACTCAAGGAGCGCAGAGAAGCCGGCGTTGTCGCTGTAATGGGGTACGGCATCCGCTGCTGAAAGCAACACCGTCCACAGCGTTCATCCTGCGAATACTGAGCGACTTCTACGCGGCCAGCGCATGCGATGGCGGATCGCAACACAGGTAAGAGTCCCGCACTACAGATTATTTTGGTTGCGTGCTTTTTGCTTTGATTTCGTTTAACTTTACCCCTTACGTGAACGGCACATGTGTACGCCCCTGAAGAGCTTCGGACAGGCAAACCGCAGGGGCTTAAGAAAAAAGGGCTCACGAGGAACCCCACTGCCGTATCACACACCCTACGCCCCCACCAGCATCGTGTGCGGCCTTGGAGGCTTCCAAGCGGGCATGGCCAGAATGGACACAATCCTGCGGCGGCCAAACCATGAAGCCGTCAGCACCACCAACGCCAAAGTGGCCGGAAGAACGCCGCTTCCCACCGCCGCGGTCCCCTGCGCGGAGCTCTTCCTTGCCGCAGCAACTGTTGCGCTTGTCTTCGCGATAGCCGCTACTTTCAGCTGCACCGCTGCAGTTGAGCCGGTCAAGGGGACAGGCGTCTTCATTACAGAGGAAGCTACATCCAACTCGAAGAGGTGGTCTGGTAACTGGGCGACAGCCTCCACAGACACAGACGTCAGCATGATACCGGCAAAGCTGAAGGTGTGCGTTGCACCGAGCGGGGCACTGCGTACAACCACGCCGGTGCTATCATCCACGACATGCAGCACCACATAAGGGGCAACGTCAGGCCTCACATCAACCCAGCCCGCGACTGTCGACGCCCCGTGATGCGCCTTTGCGGAGGCGAAAAGAACGGTGAGGCACATCAGGAGCGTGAGAGCCACGGCGGTGAGCACGCCAAATCTGCAAGACATGGCCATAGAGTGTCGTCTTTTCGTCAGTTTGTTGCTTGATTTTTGCTTGAAATCCCCTAGCTGCGCGAAGTCTCTGTGACCACACACACGGGAAGACGTCCTGACAAAAACACAAATATATATATATATATATATCTGTATTTGCGACTTAAGAAGAAAGGAGAAAAATGGTGTCACCAGATCCATTTCATTTTTGTTAGTTGTGTGTACGTTTGTTGGAACGTGAGTGGCCAGGCAAGTCCAGCAGCGGCGCGCAGAAAGAAGGACCACCCGAAAACAACAGCAGGTAGTGGGTAGCAGTCAGCGGAGGGGAACGACATAGGGCAAAAAATAGTGCGGTGAAAACAGATGTTGTGTCGACCTCCCTTGCCGTTGTCCAAAAGAGCAAACACGTGCTTTCCATGCGCAACTGGGGGGCACAGGTCGCTTCGTGGGAGATGGCCTATGTCCGTCTGTTTTGAGATGCATCACGCATTTTTAATGACGCTAACGGGTCACAACCAAATCGGCGCCACTGAAGTGAGAAGCGCCACACTCTCTTTTTTGCTTTTCAGTATTCCTCGGTCTGAAACACAGCGGTCGTGGTGCCTAAAGGTGCTCACGTGCACGAGTCGATCCACGAGGCGGTGCAGCTCTACTCCATATCGCTGCTCTTCTTTGTTTACTCTTCCTTTAATGTGGTGCTTGTGGGCGGCGCCCCACTCTCCTTCACTTCCTCTGACTCTCCAAGAGATCAGAAAACACAATGACAACGCGGCGAAAAAGGCAAAAACATCAACCACTAGATATATATCATCTGGCAGACTACACAGCTAGTCTACAAACACAACTCAAGTAAGTGATTTAAAAAAATAAAAATAAAAAAAACATCGGCAATGTTGAACGCGCAAACGTGCGCAACCAAGCGCGGAATATCAAAAGTGCTCAATACATCGGCATACATTCATGAAAAGGGAAATGAACAAAGGCAAGTCATAAATAGATAAATATGAAAAAACAATAACGCTGATGCCCACGTGCACATGTTCATACAGCCAACTAGAGAACACAAAAGCAATGAAGAAAAAAAAAAAGATCAGATGAACACTGTGGAAAAAAAGAAAAGGAAAAAAGGCTGAGGAGTCAACAACGGCAAAAAGAAAACTATTCTAAGCCCGTAAGCGCCCCCAAAAAAATAAGATATTTTTTTCTTCTGCAAGCTGTTTCTCTTCCGGGCTCAGAAAGTTGGCTCAAACGGAGCACTGCTCGTTGATTCCATCTTGTGCTGTGTACAACTCCGTAGATGCTAGTGAATCCTTCAAGACCCCACCTGCGCCAGAACTGCTGTTCACGCGAAGCAAAGCAGGAAAGGAGAATGCTGTCGCACAAGTAGTTGCTTTGGCATAGTCAAAGAATTCCCTTTGGAGGATGGAAGAGAAAAAACAAAAAGGTAGGAGAAATGAAAAAGAAAAGAAAAAAAGCGCCACACTGCTCACCATGGCGGATACGGAGATTGGAGAATCCGGAAGAAAGCAAAGGGAAAAGGCAGCAAACGCAACACAACGGTGGAGGACAGCAAAGCATCACACAACTGCAAAGCACAGTTCGAGTCTAAGTTGAAAAAAAAAAAAAGTAGGAGTATACAAAAGAAGAAGAAGCAAAGAAGAAAAGAAAAAATGAATAACAGAGAGAATCAAACGATTACCAACGATAAAAAAAAAGGGGGTTCCACCCACACCAACTTCTTTCTTTCCAAAGTGAAGGCTACGCCACCCTTCAAACAAACAAAAAGAATAAACAGACCGCACGTGCTAGCACTACGTGGCCACAAGAAAGCCACAACATCATCGATTGCGTCCTCCCTTTTGCTTGATAAAGGAGCATAACAAGACAGCTATGCCGAAGAAAGCGCCTGAAAAAAACGAAAAAGGGGGGGAACAGAGGGGGAAGTCAAACAAGATGCCACACAAGGCACGTCCTTCTATACCGAAAAGAGAGCAAAAAAAAAAAAGATTGGGTACCATTAGAGTGACCGATGCCTCAACTCTTGCAATAGGAAAGCACGTTTTCATTCCTTTGTTTGCTTTGGTGTTCTCGCAGCAACTGCATCTCACACATCAAGAAGGAATTTACAAAAATGAAAAAGGACACACACAAACACACACGCGCACATACACACACTGGGTTGTTGTTTTTTGAAGCTTCAGCAGTGATGAGAGAAGATCGGGGAGGGAAGTAACAGGGGAAAAAAATTATGATGGAACCCAGTCTGAAGAAATATATATATATATA